>LPNX010733990.1:208527-225532 GCA_001517045.1 Pseudotsuga menziesii
ACTGCGTGAGCTTGATGTGCCAACAACTAGAGCATGAACTCTCTCTCTGTCATCGGAACTTGATCCTCCTTCTCTCTTCTTTGAGCCTTCTAGAAGGGAGATGCCATTCTTCTCGAGGAGATTGGTCAGCATATCAATCTACTTTTTCATACAAGAGATTTCAGTGTGATTTCCCTTCGAACAGTATGAGCACTTGTTCATATCACCTTTGTTTTTCTTCTTCTGGGTATTTTTCTTGGGACCTTGTTGATCCTCCGGAGACTGCTTCTTGTCTCTTCTTTGCTCAGGTGGATTTTTAGCTTTCTTTTTGCTTTTAGAATCCACCCTCGAATCTCCAGCAACCAGAGCTTGGTCTTTGGAAGGTTTGATGGTGCCCATCATCACCAGCTTGTCTTGTTCTTGTGTGAGAGATTCCATGAAATCTGCAAGGCTAGGCATCTTCCAGGTTCGAGCTGTGAGTTTTGTGGCATAGAAGGTCGAAACAAAGACTGAGTAGTCAAGTCCTAGCTTCGAGAGGATGGCCAATACAAGCTGAACATGTTTCTTTTCGATACCACATTGCTTCAGCTGCAAAACTAGTGCTTTGAACTTGGAGAAATATAGCTGCAGGGATTCAAAGCTGTTGGGACTCAGAGAAATCAGCTCATTTTCGATCTGATGTCCCCTCATCTCATCTGTCTTTCCAAAAAGCTCAGACAGCTTCTCCCATACTTGATCCGGTGAAGTTAATCCATCGAGATGGAAAAGGAGGTCTCGGGAAATACTGAGACATAGGAGGCCATAAGCCTCATCTCTCTGATTGTGCCATTTGATCTTCTCTGCAGCTGCATTGGGCTCTGCTTCTGTTGCCATAGTGACCCTGTAGAGGCATTTCGCTCTCAACAAGATCTCCATCTCTGCTTTCCATTCAAAATAGTTGAAGGGAGTCAAGATAGTTTTCTGTGAATCCATAGCTTTAGAAAATCTGTCCCGGCTGTCAGTAGAAGGCTCCCAGTCTTGATGTCGAACCTGCAAAACAATTTTTGAAGGAGAATAATAACCTACAATGGATCTGATACCATGTAGAAATTCTGACCAGCAATAGATTAATTTCACTCACAACAAATTACAATTGATCATGCAAAATTGTCAACAATGGAGACTGAATATGGAGCTGTAACACAAAATTATATCAACTCAGTGTACAATATCCAACCCTGTAATAACATAGGTTGCTGAATATATAGAATACATCAATAGGTCGAATGCATAAGGAGGCATCCAAAGCTAGCATAAAGCAGGCTTACCCAAAATAGGCAAATCCCCCATAGGTGTAAAAAGCTGATCCCAAATCTGTCATGAGGCTCACGAATTGGCAAGGGCGCATGGGCAAGCTAATGAGTGGTGGAATGGCAGCTCATACATGCTTTTGCATGGAGGAAAGAGTGGAGGAGGAAGAGGCAACAAAGCTGATTCACCTCACCTAGTCTTGCTTTCCTATGTGCCTTAAAACACTGAAAAAGCAGGGAATAAAGTAGAAAAAGCAGATAGGCGCCTAGGAGGCCAGGAATAAAGCAGATTTGATTCCTAAGGCTTTCCCAAGCACTACATGAGTCAAAGATGGCAAGTTTGACCTCTATGGATAGGCAATTAGCAACTTGCACATGGTGGGACTCATGGACTAGGCAAAAAAGACAAAAATAAATGGATTAATGTCTAAGTGGGTAAATACTATGGGTTGATTATTCTAACAAATTTTTTTTTTTTACTGTATAATATCATAATTTATTGTCTACATCGAAAATTTAATGAAAACAATATTTTACATCTTTTATATTGTAAAAATAATATTACATATGTTGCTTTCACATAATGAAACAAATTGACCAATTATGTTGATATTTATACTAATATATCACCTTATGTTGTGTTATAGTAATGGAGATAATGCATATATATCCTGTATTGAACAATTATTAAGCAATTACAATTTTCCACATTTTCATTATTGTGGTTAAAATGTAAACATTCATGTGTATGCTGCTTTGGAATGTCTCATTGACTCTATCATTTTATATATGTTGTATTTTAAGAAAATGAATTCCAATTATACCAGGAATGACCAATACAATCACACAAACAATGCATTATTAACAAATGAAAAAACAAAACATTCGATTTGAACTCATGATCAATACAAAAATTGGAGTTTTTAATAAATAAAATTTCTCTTGAAAGAACAAAGATATTCCATAATTGGTCCACAACTAACATTCATGCCTTACTAAAATGAAAACAACTTAACTTACAATAATGTAACTTAAAATAACTTTGTACACTAACTTGAACTGCTGTACAAGGTTTTTTTAAGAACTGCATATTTAATTCTCAAGACATTAGTGCACATGCTCAAACAACAATTTAATTAATCTATGTAATTGTTGCAATTAAAAGCACATATTTCAACTTTCAACAACCCATACTTTCATTGACATTATATTCATAAATGCAATGCTTAGTAATGTATTGAAATCCTGACTATGTATAGTCCTTTAACCATTTATCAAATTTATTTTACATAAACATCAAGCTTTATTTTGATTGTACATTAAGCATTGCGCCTAACAAATGTGTTTATTTCTCTCGATCAAATGTGAATGGAAGAACTAATTGTGCTACATAAAAATTACAAAATAATGTTACTCTCAACCTATATATGGTTTTATGTTAACATTTGAAGTGTTTTACATGACTTGGAATCCTTCTTTATAATTGTTACAATTCTATCGACAATTATTAACTTCTTACTGTATACTCATAATATATAATATATATATATATATATATATAGTGGTAACGTTGCAATGTGACAAAATAGATTATATATATATATCTAGTGGTAACGTTGCAATGTGATAAAATAGATTAAGGAAGATAATTGAACGTATCATAACCATGATGGAATGTACCAAATATAACTAAACCCAACCATTGAAAATGCTTATAATGAATATGATAATGCAAGAGAAGCAATTAAGGAGAAGTGGAGAAGTGGGACATTCCAACACAACATCCAATGAACATCATAATCAAATATAACCCTTAACTACTATTCAACTATTACAATCTAATAAAACTCTTGAGCAACGATTGTACATATGAATCTCTATTGTATTATAAATTAATTAAATATCGTATTAATTACATTACAATTAAAAAATACTATTTTTAATCAACTAATTTGTTATTATTGCATCTATTTCATAATTTTAAGTAAATACCATAGCCGATGATTATACAAATAGTTAAAAAAGAAAACAATATTAAATTTCTTTAATGAACACATCCAGATTACAATCTAATAAAATTTTTGATGAACATTGCAGATATGAAACTCAATTTTGTTATAAACTAATTAAATTGCGTATTGATTACATTATGTTTTATTCAACTACTACAGTCTAAAAAAACACTTGAGCAACAATTGTACATATGAATCTCTATTGTGTTATAAATTAATTAAATATTGTATTTGTTACATTACAATTAAACACTACTATTTTCAATTAACTAATTTTTTATCATTGCATCTATTACATAATTTTAATTAGATACCATACCATGGTTATACAAATAGATAAAAAAGAAAAGAATATTAAAAATCATTTAAGGAACACATCCATATTACAATCTAATAAAACCTTTGATGAACATTGCATATATGGAACTCAATTTCATTATAAACTAATTAAATCTTGCATTAATTACATAACAATTAAACAACTGTTGCACTATTAGAATCTAAGAAAACCTTTCAGCGGCATATTAACTATTGATTAAAAATGGTAATGTTGGAATGTGACATTTCCAAGGAAGATTATCAAATTTCCACAATCCCACATGGTTACATCATTTTATTATAATTATCATGGCTATTTTGGTAAATATTTATGTATAATTGCAACAAATTACATTAAACAACACATCCATATTGAATCGTAACCATTCAGGTATGTCGCAATACAACATAAACTGTCATGAACATTGCATCCCAACATAACCATTTATAAATGTGACGATGAGACAAAAAACAATAAGGAATGGATGAATAATGTAATCCATCATAACCCTTGATGAATGTTTAAATGAAACAAAACCATTTATAAAAATAACTAAACCCAACCCTTCCAAAACCTTACAACAAAGATCATAATGCGACACAATTCATGAAATAACATAACCATAATACAACATAACCACAAAGGAATGTCACAAGCCACCATAAGCACCTATGAACATCGTAACCCAAGATAACAATTGCAAAACCTTAATTTTATTAATGTCACAATCCAAGAAAAGCAATATATATATATAAACATAACCATAATGCAACATGACCATAGAGGAAAGTTACAATTCAATATGAGCCTTCATAAATGTCGTAATGCAACATAACCCTTGATGCATGTCATAATCCAACAAAATCAATTAACAGGCATAACCACAATGCAACATAACCATGCAAAACTTTCACAATGCAATATGGACCTTCATGAATGTCGTAACACAAGATAACACTTGATGTATGTCGAAATACAACAAAACCATTGCAAACATAAGTAAACCCAACTATTACAAAACCTTACAATCTAACAAAATACATGAAAGAACATAACCATATTACAACATACCCATGGACAAATCACACATTCCAAGATAAACCTTCATCAATTTTAGAATGAAAAAAAGGAAGGGGTGAGATATAGAGGGGGTCGACCTCAGGGCACTAAGTATAGTCTAATTTTTCACTCGCTCACCTCCGCTTGCCCTTTTGAGAGATTGGGGAGGCAAGGAAGGCTGGGTCAATAGCTTGCAAAAGGGGATAGGGGTTGGGTCAAAAATCCATGTAGCAAAAATAACTAAACCCAACCCTTGCATAACCTTATAATGAATGTCATAATCCAACAAAAGAAATTTATAAACATAACCCTAATGCAACATGACCATCGAGAAAAGCCGTGATCCAATATGAGCCTTCATAAATGTTGTAATGCAACATAACCCTTGACGCATGTCAGAATCCAAGAAAACCATTCCAAATGAATCCCATAATCCAACAAAAGCAATTAATGAACATAACCATAATGCAACATAACCATGCAAAACTTTCACAATGCAATATGGACCTTCATGAATCTTGTAACACAATATAACACTTGATGGGTGTCGAAATACAACAAAACCATTGCATACATAAGTGAACCCAACTATTAGAAAACCTTACAATAAAACACAATAAATTAACACACATAACCATAATACAACCTACCCATAGACAAATGGTAGAATCCAACATAATCCTAACCCTAGATGAAGATAATAACCTAACATAACCCTTGACATATGGCAGAATGGAACAAAATCGATCCAAATATAAATAAACCCAACTGTTACAAAAAAAGTTTAATGAATCTCATAATGCAACAAAAATACAGCAAGCAACATTACCATAATGCAACATGACCATGGAGCAACGTCGTGTTAGGGTTAATAATCCTCCTTTGTTGAATATAGTTTATTTGTCATCATTTCCTAACTTAGGAGTTCTTTTATCACCTTTCTGGAGTTTTTGTGCCACCATGAATATTGGTTCCATTGGTGCCATCGATGCCAATCCTTACATTATAGGAGCCCCTTTGAGTGCCACCAGCAACCTTCATCAGTTGGTTGTGGTTGGTAAGAAGTTATGCTAAGTCTATCTCCAGTTACAATCAGTTAGCTCACTTTCAGTCAGCTGAGTGCTAGTTATGCATGCATGAAGAGAGAGTGGTGCCTTTTCCCACCTACCTCATAGGTTAATTGATTGTAGACTGATTTAGACATGTGGAGTTATACTAGTGAGCCTTCAGTGGTGATTTAGACACACTAAGTTAGCTAGTTAATCAGTCTGAGTTTCTATATTTGAATCCTATCCATGGAATTTGAATTCTATGTATTGTAACACCATTGTATTCTAATTAATACAGAGATTAATGTTGTAATTAACTGACCAATTCTTATCATATTTGTCTCAAATTTGTCTTGTTTAGTGTACATTGTCTTTGATACTCCACTATAGAATTCTACTTCTCAATTGCTCTCATTTGCATGTAGATCAGTGGTTCACAAATTTAACATGGTATTAGAGCCTTGTTCAAGCTAGCAGCAAGTCTTTTTCGATATCCATTGTACACCAAAAGCAACTGAGTTTCCACATAAATCCCATAATCATTACATTGCTCCCTCTAGATTTTGTCGAGAGAATTATATCCAGGTGTGACGGACTCTGAGAAATTGTACATGTCGAGGTGGAAAGGATTGAACTGACATATGATTGCGAATTGAATTGTTTTCATAGTGTTATTTGCAGGTACCTACGTAGAGCCTTGAGGAATTGACTGATCAACATATAGAAAGATGGATTCTTCACCTCTCGTACCTCGAATCCTTACATCCTTCTACTACATTGATTGGAGGGAGATATGCAGGTAGCCTTACACAAGCTTGGCTTGTTTAGGATGACAATGAGAAGAGAAACTGAGCCCCAATAGTATGTTGAGAAGAACAAATTTTTGAATCGGCTTGATGAGGCCTTCGACTTCATGTGCACTCATATATATCGGGATATTTTGTTCCAACTTGAGGGACTAAGAACTATGAAGGAAGCTTGGGACAAGCTTGAATACTTGTTTGGAAAACAAGATGAGATTCGAGGGAATATTTTGGAGAATGAGCTCATTGCTTTACAACCCAACAGTTTCGAATCTATTCAACAATTCTTTACAAAATACAAGTCACTATTACTGTAATGCAAACAATGTGGATTAGAGAGGAAATATGAGAAGCTTATGCTGCTAGTTCTGAGCAAGCTTGGCTCAAAGTACTCAGTCTTTGTCTCTACATTCCATTTCGGAAGAGCTTCCATCCCTAATTGGAAGATGCATTCTCTAGATTCTTTTGTTGAGTCCTTAATACAAGAGAAATATAAATTGGTTCAAATGGGACTGATTCAAACCTCCAAGAATCAAGAACTCTTGATGATAGACTAAAACAATGCATAAGAAAGAGCGAAGCACAAAGGGAAGGAGACCAAAAACAGTAATTCAAAGCCAAAGCTGAATCATAGATCTTCCAATGGAGCTTCGGGTTCCAAGAAAAAGAAGAAATTAGAGAAGATTAGATGTCCCTATTGTATGAGAGGCTTTCATCCAGAAATCCAATGCATGAAGAAGACCATCAACCAGTTATCAACACTCCTTGAAAAGAACAATATTTCACTTCCACAAGGAGCAAAGAATTCTGATGTTGGACAACCAACTGAAGATCATGAGAGGTGCCATTCCTTGAAGGCATGCTTCACTCAGTCAAAGGCTTACTTGATAGATTCTGGAGCATCCAACCATATGGTTTCCTCCAGGGAATCCTTCACCACTCTCAATATTTCAGGAGGACCTAACATTCATATGGAAGATGACTCCCAAATCCCAGCTGTTGCGAGAGGTTCTATTAAAATCGAACATGTTGAGCTCAAGAATGTACTCTATGTTCCCTCTCTTGCATAAAATATGTTGTTTGTTTATCATATGACTCATATAGGCTCTCCCAAGAGAGTTACATTCGACTCTGACTAAGTATAAATCAATGAATCATCTACTTGAAATATCATTAAGAAAGGGTTTTCTAAGCATGCCTCCAAGGAATATGTGTTCTCCCATTTCCTTCCCGCTTCACATCGAACAACTCTACAGAATCATGCCAATAACACAAGCAAGTTATGGCATGAGAGTTTTGGACATCTCAATTTCAAATATCTCCAACAACTTCACAATGAAGAAATGCTTGAGGGATTGCCACGCATCCAAACATTAGATGGAGTATGAATTGGTTGCTTGGTAGGTAAGCATCCATAAAAGAGATATGAAGTTGGAAGGGAAACTAGAGTTGCCTTACACTTGGTATTTTCTTAATTTTATTGATGATTGTTCAAGGTTTTGTTGGGTTTATTTTATTAAGCAGAAATCATAGGTATTCGAAACTTTCAAACTTTTTAAGGCTTGGTTGAAAATAACTTCAGAAAGAAGATCAAGTCCATTAGATAAAATAATGGAGGTGAATACATTAAGGGAATTTTCAGCAGTTCTGTGAATCAAAGGGGATTTGAATGGAACACTCATTTCCATAGACACCACAACATAGTGGTGTGGCTGAGAGGAAAAATAGATCACTGAAGGAGATGGCAACTTGTCTTCTCCAAGTAAAGAATTTTCCTCCTTCTCTTTGGGTTGAAGCTCAAAATTGTGCTTCATACATTCAAAATAGAGTGCCCCACAAATCAATGGTTGGTACCACTCCTTTCGAAGCACTATTGGGGCATAAGCGTGATATCTCTCACTTAAGAGTTTTTGGTTCCAAGGTTTGGGCCAGAATTCCTATGGACAAGAGAAAGGCCTTCCAAGTCCATAGTAGCGAATGCATACTGCTGTGATATGTTGAGGATACAAAAGCATATAAATTGATGGAACTTGCAACTAGGTTATGCTTCATAGAGCGCAGTGTTCAGTTTGAAGAAGATCAGTTGCTTGATCCACCACAATCCGAAGCACAAGGAGGTATAAACACTCTTCCATTTCCATTTGATGATGATATTTTGTCTCATGTTTCAGATTCATATGATGAGGAACAATATCAACATCATCTTGATATTAAGGCCATACATCATGAGAATCTAGATGCAAATCCATCTCCCATTCCAAATCAGTGGCCTAAGCATAAATGGACCCAAAAAGGCATTGAAGCAGATGGGAATGGTGCTGGAAATCCAGATGACAGAAGAAGAACACGGTCCCAGTATTAGAATGAGCATGTAGCACTCTCTCAAACAACTTCACTATCTATTGATTGGTGCAACAAACTTATAGGAAAATGCTACTTGATGATAGAGAATGATCAACAATTTGGCCCACAAAATAACAAAATTGATCATTCCATTCCTCCTCCAAAAAGAATAAACACAAGCAACATCCATTAGATCAGAGAAACATTGAGAGGTTCACATGCATAGTTTTAGGTTGCTGCTGCACAGAAGAACAAAGATGCTACATTACTACTGCACAGTGTTGCAGATTGCAGCAAAATTTTTGCAATTTTTTACCCAAAGAGGAAAATTTTCTCTGAAGTATAGATTATTTCCTGATTCCTGCTTATTTTGAGAGGGGGGCTTTCCCATTAGGTTTTCCCCGTTTTCCTTTGCTTATTAAGCAATTTATTTTTTCATTTAGATTGTATGGGTGACTTTTGGCCTAATTTCTAGGGCCCAAGTTGTCCACGGTTAGGATTAAATGGGATTGTTAGGATTAGTAATCCTCCTTTATCCAATATAGTCTATTTGTCATTATTTCTTAACTTAGGAGTTCATTTATCACCTTACTATAGTTTTGGTGCCACCATAAGAATATTGGTTCCATTGGTGCCATCAGTGCCATTGGAGCCAATCCATACATTATAGGATCCACTATGATTTCCACCAGCAGCCTCCATCAGTTCGTTGTGGTTGGTAAGCAATTATGCTTAGTCAACCTCCAGTTACAATTAGTTAGGTCACTTTTAGTTAGCCTAGCACCAGTTATGCATGCATGAAGGGAGAGTGGTGCATTTTCACACCTACCTTATCTTGTAACTAATTGTAGGCTAATTTAGACATGTATAGTTAGACTAGTGAGTCTTTGGCACTGATTTAGACACACCGATTTACCTAGTTAGTCAGTCTGAGTTGATAGATTTGAATCCTATCCATGGCATTCAAATTCTATGTATTGTAACACCATTGTATTACTAATTAATGAAGAGAGATTAATGTTGTACTTAATTGATCAATTCTTATCATATTTGTCTCAAATTTGTCTTGTACAGTGTACATTGTCTTTGATATTCCATTGCATAATTCTACTTCTCAATTGCTCTCATTTTCCTGTAGATCAATGGTTCACAAATTTAACACATCGCAATTCAACTTAACGCTCAGCTGGCTATCATAATCCAACATAGTACTTCATACATTAAATAAATATTGTACTGATTAAACACTGATTACATTACTTTGAATTTCGTAATACAACCAACCACATTAATGAACATCACAATAACACAACATATTCATAGGGAAATGGCGTAATCCAACATAATCCTCGATGAACATCGTCATCCAACATAACCCTTGATGTATGTCAAAATGGAATAACCAATTCAAAATATGTATGCACCTAACCCTTGCGCAACGTTATAATGAATCACATAATGTGAAAAAACCCATTAAGGAACATAACCATAATGCAACATGGTGATGGATGAATGTTCTAATCCAACTTAACATAACCATAATGCTACATGACCATGGACCAATGCCACAATCCAACTTAACAGTTAATGAAAAATGCAATCCAACATAGAAATTCATAAATGTTGCAATGCGAGGAAACCATTAAGGAATGTGTCCAATATAAAAAAAAACCATCAAGAAACATTCCAAATATAAAATGTTGAAATTTATGTGACATCGATGTGGTTCTCACAATCAAATATAACATCCTTAAGAACTGTGGCAGTTTTACAATATAATAACAACTCGAACGAATATTCCAGACATAAATCTTAGTGGAATTATAAATTAAATAAATAGTGTACTTATTAGATTACTTGAATCTCGTAATGCAAGCAAACACATTAATGAAAATAACCATAATACAACATAATCATGGAGAAATGGCACAATCCAACATAACCCTCGATGAACATCGTCATCCAACATAACCCTTCATAAGATCTTTGCAATCCAACATAGCTTTTATTAATTGTTACACTATAACAATCTAATAAAATATTTCAAGAACATTGCACATATGTATCTCAAAGGTATTATAAATTAGTTAAATATTGTATCAATAACATTACAATTAAACAATACTATTTTTAATTAACTAATTTTGTAATATTACATCTATTACATAATTTGAATTAAATACCATAACTGTTGATTATACAAATAGTTTAAAAACAATATTAAAATTCATTAAAGAACACATCCATATTACAATCTAATAAAACTTTTGATGAGCATTGCAGATATGCAACTCAATTTTGTATTAATTACATAACAATTAAACAACTTTTGCACTATTAGAATCTAATAAAACCTTTCAACAACAAATTAAATTTTGATTAATAATGGTAATGTTGCAATGTGACATTTCCAAAGAAGATTATCAATCTTCCACAATCCCACATGATTACGTTATGTTATTATATTATCATGGATTTTTTGTTTTCAATATATGTATAATTGCAACAAATTACATTAAGCAACACAACCATACTCAATTGTAACAATTCAGGTGTCACAATCCAACATAAACCATCATGAGCATTGCATCGCAACATAAGCAATTATAATTGTGACAGTGTGACAAAAACCATTAAGGAATGGATGAATGATGTAATCCATCATAGCACTTGATGAATGTTTAAATGAAACAAAACCATTTATAAAAATAACTAAACCCAACCCTTGCAAAACCTTACAACAAATCTCACACATTAATAAAATTCATGAAATAACATAACCATAATATAAGATAACCACAAAGGAATATTAGAAGCCACCATAAGCACCAATGAACATCATAACCCAAGATAGCCCTTCATCAATTTCAGAATGCAAAAAAAAACATCAAGGAACGTAGCAAACATAACTAAACCCAACCCTTGCAAAACCTTATAATTAATGTCATAATCCAAGATTTTTTTTTTATAAACATAAGCATAATGAAACATGACTATCGAGGAAAGTCGTGATCCAATATGAGCCTTCATAAATGTCGTAATGAAACATAACCCTTGATGCATGTCAGAATCCAACAAAACCATTCCAAATGAATCTCACAATCCGACAAAAGCAATTAATTAACATAACCATAATGCAACATAACCTTGCAAAAAATTTGCAATCAAATATGGACCTTCATGAATGTCGTAACACAAGATAACACTTTATGGATGTCGAAATACAACAAAACCATTGCAAACATAAGTAAACCTAACTATTACAAAACCTTACAATCGAACAAAATACATGGACGAACATAACCATAATACAACATACCCATGGACAAATGACACAATCCAACATAACCCTAACCCTAGATGAACTTAGTAACCTAACATAATCCTTGACATATGTTAGAATGGAACAAAATTAATCCAAATATAATTAAACCCAGCTGCTACAGAACAATTTAATGAATCTCATAATGCAACAAAAATCTAGTAAGCAATATTACCATAATGCAACATGACCATGGAGCAACGTCGCAATCCAACTTAATGGTCACTGACTATGATAATCCAACCTAACACTTCATAAATTAAATAAATAGTGTACTGATTACATTACATTGAATGTCGTAATGCGACCAAACACATTAATGCACATAACAATAACACAACATATTCATGGAGAAATGGCGCAATCCAACATAACCCTCCATGAACATCATCATCCAACATTTCACAAAAACTTTGGAATCCAACATGGCCTTTATTAATTGTTACATTATTACAATCTAATAAAATATTTCAAGAACATTGCACATATGTATCTCAAAGATATGATAAATTAATTAAATGAATATATTCTTAATTAATATATAATACTATTTAAAACAAAATAATACTTAAAGAATAAATTACACTATTTTTGAATTATTATGTGTATGTAATAACAACTAATCAACAACTTTACTCTATGATAACAAAAAAAATAAACAATAATATTTGGAATAAACTAATTTAATTAATATGTCTATCTAAAAATCACTCTCCATAAAATATAGATTTTTTCATTAAATATTATTAAAATAGTTTTCACCTATTCAATAAAATTACATTACTTTTAATTAATCATAATTTATAAATAGTCATTATGTTATATTTTTTTTATAATATAAATAATTAAACAACATAATATTATAATATTATGGAATTATTAGTAATGTAATTTTTAATTATTAATTAAAATTTAACAACATAATTTAAAGATATTAATGATGTTATTTCATTAAAATTTACATCTTTAATTAATGAGATAAAATCACTTCATTAACATTGTTTTATTAAGTCGATTATTATTTGATTAAGTGTCATATTATTACAATCCTTTAAATGACATTATTTGTACTAAAACTTTGTGGATATGTCTAGACGCCACCCGTTACTAGTAACAACCACATTAATTTTATTACGAGAAGTTTAAATTTAGACACATTTTTTATATTAATGTTTTCCCCTATAGTATGTGCTTAAATTTATGCCTATCAAGGTAATTGACATTTAATTTTTGCCGATTGATTTTTTTTTCAAATTTTTTATTAAAATGATAGGAACAAGTCTTATATTTAGGATTTAGGTGTTTAGGAATTTTTGAAAGAGTTATTTAAAAAAAAATATAATATCAATTATTAATTATTAAAATTATTATTTTTAATTTTCATATAATCATTATTAAAATTATTATTTTTAATTTTCATATAATCATTTCAATAGTTTAAATAAATTTAGAAATATAAAAACGATTTAAGATTGTTATTTTGAATATTAAAATTGCAAGTTAAAATGGTTGTAATATTTGGTAAGATTTGAAGTTTACTTTTACTTTTACAAATAATTTTAGGTGATATAATTAGTAATTTGATGATTAAATTATGTTAAAAAGAATACTCTTTGAGAAAATACATATATATTTAACCATATTTTGAATATTTATTTAACCTTTTAACATTCAATATGAATCTTTCGAATTCTTTCATAAAAACATTAACATTGTTAAGTATATAATGTTTCATATTCGAATGAGATTTTTTTCGTTAAAATCAAGTTTAAATGCATATGATATTTAGATTTAATTTAATGAAGAAAAAAAGCCACCCCCCATTAGCACCTATCAGATGTAAATCAGTTTCAATATCAATCAATAAGTCAGTCCCAATCAATACAATAACAATATCAGTCCCTTCAGTGAGCCATTACCAGTAGCCCTGTTCAGTCCAGAGAAGAAGTCCCTTCAGTAGTTGTCTCACAAGAACAAGTATCAGAAGGGATGGGGTGCCAGGCTAATACCCTTCGAAGAGTTCGGCGAAGAACCAAAGTATCCAAGCCAGGTGCGAAGCAAGCAAGCAAGCAAGTAATAAATTAGTTCTAGGAACAATTCAATCATGGGTAGGGTTAAAAGCAATTGCCATCTCTCCCACACTAATATTGATGATGAAAGCCACTTCCTCTAAAATGCTCTGTATACACTCACATTTAATTGCAGTTCCTTAATTATTGCTACATACAAACCTCCCTAAAATCTCGCCAACCTAACCTTCTAACATGTCAAAACTATAGAGACCTAAAAAGACTACACAGGAAACCTTATTTTTAAGCTTTTTCAACAAACAAATAACTTTTTATAACAATTCAAATAATCTTCTTAAAATTTGATAAACCCAAATTGATTCAAAATGGATATTAACTATTGTCATCATCATTATATTTATAATTTTTTTTAATTTCAATCATACTATATATTATCATTTTCTTTTTAATTTAAATAATAATATATTATCATTTTTTAAATCACAATTTCATAAAAGTAAGATGAGAATATATAAATTAAATATATTATAATATTTTTTATATTTAAATAATAAAATCAATATATGCTTTTCAATCATTTCAAGTACTTTTAAAATCTAATTTCAATACAATTATTTATAATCAAATTTAAAAAATAAAAATATATTATAATTTATATTTAATTAATAACTTTATAAATTTTAATTATATTTATAATCAAATGAAAAAAATGAAAAAACTTTATAATTCACATTTCATTAATAATTTATATAGATTTTATTAATTCTAAAACAAAATTTCTTTGTAATTTGCATTTCATTAATAATCTATATAAATTTTGACAATTCCAAATATTTAAAACAAAATGTACACATATAGCTTATCAATTTTGGTTAAGTGGACTATTTGATAGTACACTTATGACTTTTTGAAATGGAGCCTATTTAATAGTAAGTAATTTGTGGATGGTATTTTTATTAAAAAAGAAAATTATTAAATTTATAGTTTTTATTTTTATTTTTATTTTCATAAAAATAGATATTAAAATACATAGGATTAATTTTAAGATCAATAATGGCAATTACACTTTATAATTTATATGATGTTCAATTATTATTATGTCCTTGGTTTACTAAACAACAAGCACTACTTTGATTTAAAATAGCAATGAACCATCATTCTCATGCATAATTCAAAAATTCTTGCCATGGAAAAGAGCAAGGACATGAGACATGTGGTTATCTAAATCACTTATTTTTAAGTGTGAAATTTGTGTAGTAATATAAATCACTTATTTCTTAAGTGTGAAATTTGTGTAGTAAATTAGTTATTTCATAACATAATGTATGGAATTTGTATATTTATGTGAGCTTTTATTACTTTTTTATTTTCAATTTAGTTATATTAATTTTTATTTAGACTATGAAAGAAATCAGGGTAAGAAAACTAAGTTTTCTAACATATTAGTCATTCTATTCAAGTTAAATTATTTATCAAATTTTTATTATAGTAAATATAATATAAAATAAATATAATAAAAAGTAAATTTAATATATAAAATTTAATTTTAAAAATTCATAACAAATAACTTAATGTTAAAGTATATTTTTGAAACTCTTTCAATATTATTTTAAGTGATATAATTTATTATAATGTATAAATAATTAATATTAAGATAGGGTATTTTATAGGTTTAAATTAGTATATATAAGGACAGGATACCAATAATTTGGTAAAATGATATGCTTTCTTCATGGTTTTAGACTTCATTGTTTCTCTTGGCATATATAATGTCATAATTATGGTTGATTCCCTTGTCATTTCATAAACAAGAAAAAGGGAATGTAAATAAGACATGATTATGGGTAGATTGCCGCTATTGTATTGTGGACCTCCTACGATGGATCAAAGCCCCAAAGTCATGCACATTTGTTGGAATAGGGTGCATCCATGGAGGTGGGTTATAATTTTTAGCAAGACGATTTCGACAAAACTGAAAAAACGTACCTCGATCAAGCTTTTGATAAACCCTTGATCGAGGTTTCAACACCTCAATCGAGGGTTTATAGCATGCTCAATTGAGGTTGCGATAAACCCTTAATCGAGATTTTGATAAACCCTCGATCGAGGTCTTCAGACCTCGATCGAGGGTTAAAAAATGGCTCAATCGAGGGTTAAAAAGGACCTCGATCAAGCATTTTTAATCTTCTATAAATAGGCAACAAATCCATCATTTAATTCACTTCGTTTGTTGGATAGAAAATGGTCATTTATATTCATTTGTGGATATGGCTTGTAGAGTAATTGGGTTATAGATGTGATTGATCACATCTATGAATCCAATCTATCACATCTATAACTCCAATGACTCTCCGACTAATATCTATTCATAAAATCTAGAGATAGTGGCAGTAGTAATGATTTTACTCGTTTTTTGTTCAAGGTATGTATTATTACCCACAAGTATATCATTATTCTAGTCGAAATTATGTAATAGGGTGAATCCACGGACCTGGGTAACACTTTTTGGCAAGCGCATTTCGGCAAAAACAGAAAAACGCACCTCGGTCGAGGGCTTGTTAAGCCCTCGACCGAGGTTTTATCAAGCCCTTGACCGAGGTATTGCGGGCTTTAAAAACCCTCGGTCGAGGTATTTAAATACCTTGACCGAGGTATTTAGATACCTCGGTCGAGGTTCATACCTCGGTCGAGGGCTTAAACAAATAGACTTAGCCCACATTCAAACAAATGGAAAATTTCCTGTGCCTTGCAGAGGTGTAAACCCTGCCATTCCTAGCACATAACTGAGCGGAGTTGATAC
>LPNX010733990.1:225909-250022 GCA_001517045.1 Pseudotsuga menziesii
ATATTAAATTTAATTATCATATAATTATATGTTTGACTTTATTTGAATTTGAAGACCTTGTTCCCATGAACAATACGAGATTTTAAAAACTTTAATTAAAGAAATTTTTGGGTGTGCATATTCATGTGCTCACACGAATATGGGCACTTGAGGATGGTTTTAGTTAAAGTTTTGAAAAGCTCGATTGAGCTCTTCTCTAACCACGCATAAACATTCAATAGAGGTATTTAAAAACACGTGTAAAAGCTCGATCAATGGCTTTAGAGACCTTGATCGAACTGATAGCTTTATGTTGATATTGTATTTTCATATGCATCATGTAAAGTTTCATTTAATGAATTCTTCCAAAAGATGCTTGGACACCTTGTATTTTGAATCCCCACTTGAATTCATGTCATTGAACATTTTCAATTCTTGTCAAAATGAGAATTAGTATCATGTTTAGTTTCCATACTTTTTGTTTTTCGGATCTCACAGTCGTCATAATACATTTTCTTTTATTTATTTTCCTCCACTCTTAGCATTATGAAACACTAAAACAATTAGTCACTTGTTATTAATGTAAATTCTAATGTCATTCAATAATTTACTAGCAAAATTAATTGCAAATGTGTGACACAATAACAATTTTGAAGAGTAAATAATGGACATTGATATAGCCCAAGGAAATGAGGTCATATTTTTTTTTCATGCTCACATTTTCATTTTTTTATAAAAAAACTTTGCTCCTTTGTATATAATTTTTAATTTTAAAAAACTACAATTATGTGATGATAATTCCGAACGTAACACTAATTTTTATCTTAATCGTTATGTTCTATTCCTCCCTGGCTTCTGGGCTTTAAATATCTGTCCCGAAGATCTATATCATAGGTAGATCGTAGTCTTGATAATCCAGGTCGAGTGGACACAACTCGCCTAAGTTTAGCTCGTCAACTAAATTGCATGCATCATTGCTCTCATTGGTTCAATGCAAAAAGAATACAATGACAATGATGCATGCAATTCGGTTGATGAGTTGAACTTAGAGGAGTTGTGTCCACTCGACCTGGATTCTTAGGACTACGATCTACCTATGGTATAGATCCTCAGGTCATATATTTAAAGCTCAGAGCCCAGGGTGGAATAGAACACAATGATTAAGATAAAAATTGTAAATTCAAAGTCATATCACATAATTGTAGTTTTTTAAAATTAAAAATTATATACGAAGGAGCAAAGTATTTTTATTATTTAAAACATTTCACTACATTTCTGTACTACATTGTATACACATTGGATATATTGTTGATAGGAATCAAATGATGTTGAAATTCCTTACCAACCATTGATGACATAAACAAGCTAGATGTTGAATTCTAATGAAAACACACCATGATACTAGTTGAATATAAGCATTGAAAAAAATTAAATTCATGTAGTTCACAGAATCTAAAATTATTGTTAAAGCCCCAAAATGAATCCCTGGCATCACCATCAAGGTTTCACAACTCTTGGTTAAAGTTTTGAGTTATCATGCTAGGATGCATTGAAGGGTTTATTGTATCTACGCCACAGTCATTTTGCTACAAACAATAGTTTGTCCACTTGCTCATTGCACACAATATTCATAATCAATGTAATCTGTAGTGTTGTTTAAATCCATGTCTCTTTTCAACATAGAGTTCAATGTTTTTGTCAATATCTCTGGTCCAGAAAAAAATTTAAACTTCATTAAATTTAGTTATAAGGAGGGTCGCAAGGTCGCATATATGGGCCTCAACATATTATTATCACTACGAAAAAAATCTTTTTTTTATGAGTGGAGCGAGTTGGCATGCCATGTTTATTTCATGAGTCTTATCCATTTGCTATATTCTTAATGTACTCGTGTATAGAGGAAACAAATTGGTAATAGGTTATAATTGTCAATTATGTTTGTGTACACATTTATCTATACAATGAGAGAGTTCTAATTATATGTTAAGTGAACTATGGAAAGAGTTTTCTTGTTCCTTACAATTTGATGCCTCTTTAGTAGTTTAAAAAAACTAAATCTAAAAAGCAAAGGACATATTCCCTTGTTACTAGTATATTGCACTATGGTTATGAGTATTATATTATTGGTCCTTCAATTCTTCTTCTTATGTATTTATATTCTTATCATTTATTTGGATATGAAAAATTTAAAAAAAATAAATTCTTTATATTTATTACAATGTCGAGAATAAGTATCCTTGTTCTTATTATTTTTTATTTTTTATTTCATTATTTTTTAATTTTTTTACTTATGTTTTTTTTTTTAATTTTTACATTTACCATCTTGAAAAAATTATAATTTCTCATTTCCCCTTTATTCTTGTGTAATTTTTCTTTTAAATTCTCTTAGATGGGTCCGTGAAACCCATTTCTAAAATGTCCTACATGATCATTATATATATATAAGCTAAAGCTTATATCCTGAAAAAATATGCTAGTATATTGGTAGTCATGTACAAAGCCTTTTTTTTAGTGTTTAAGAGTAGCTCGATTGAGGGTTTATCATACCCTTAATCGAGGGTTGAGTAAACCCTCGATTGACGGCCTGAAAAACATAGATTTATCCCTCTTATAACAAAATCAATGTTTCTCTGTGTCTTCTATGGGTGTAAACCCTGCCATTCATGGCACACAAGTGAGCAGAGTTCATACCGATAGATTCGTCACCGAATCCTCCATCCATTGAGATATCATGCATGCATTTTGGAATTCATATGGTTTTTTTTTTAATTAGTTCCAAAACTTACACTTAGAAAACCAAACAACAACTTTGAAGTAGCTCAAAGAAAAATCCACAGAATAAAATATACACATCAAAAAATTTCTTAAAAATGCACATCCCACACATCAACATGTCCTCTTCAAAAGGGTATCTTTGGTTTAAAAAAATTTCAAAATAGTGAAAAAAAAACTGGGATGGACATACATGTGTATAAAATGATGTTGAAATCAGATGTGGTCACTTTTGAAAAATAATAAATAATTATATATTGCAAAATAAATTAACAAAAAAATATGCATACCACAGTGCATTTTGTGTAGATCATGCTCATATATATATATATTTGTAAATTATTAATGTAAGATTGAATTATTGGGGTTGGACATGAGCCACTTATTAACTTCTTCAAATTTTTAAGGTCACACAGTTCATTAAATGAAAATTTCACACATTAAATGACATTGGAATATTTAAAAAAAAAATCATTGGGAAGCCAACCAGGGATGATTTTAAGGAACCGTACTTATTTAAAAGTGTATAAATGTTGGCGAATATTACGAATTCTTAAAACACCAACTATAAAATGATTGGCAATATTTTTCAAAAAATAATCTAATTTCCAAGGATTTTATATCATTTATATAATAATTTGGCGATTTTTAGGTTGAAAAAATTTTACCCCATTAAAATTGGGCAAAACAGGGCTTAAAAAAATGTAAAATGGTGAATCTTTTTTGGGAGAAAAACATGGAAAAATAGCCCACTGGGCTAAAATTCGCCCCTAAAATTATCTCTAAAGCCAACATAATATTATAAAATTTGTTTTTTTACTGCAAGTCGAAATTCACATGGCATATATGCATTTCGAGGGCTTCTATCTAGCACATGACTAAAAAATCAGGTTTTCATCGCCAAATTTGGCCAAAAAGTGTTACCCACCTCCATGCATTTACCCAATAATAACTTTGTGGCTAATTGTCTTATAAATCAAGCCACCATTTTGGAGAGGGGCTCAAAATGGGGTCCACCATGAGCACAGGTCGCTCTCTTAGTATTTATTAGAATGATATTTCGATTGAAGACTACATCGATTAATGCATTATGCATCAATTCCACCCACTGAAATCACACTAACCAAGGCAATGGAATTACTTTGTATTTAATCACACTCATGAGATAACTCCCCTGAAAGTCCTTCTCTTTGGTGAGTTTGGCTTTGTGTTCAAGTTATATGACGCTCTCTCGTTTACAGCTGAATAATTATGGGGATTTTTTGGATGTGGTGTTTGGTCCCATTGGTCGTTGAGGCCACTTTGTGATTGTTCTATGAAGGAATCTCTTTGAAGGTATGTGTATATGCTTGGCTGGGAGTTGGCATCTAGATCTTGGTTGGAGAGTTGATGTTTTGTTTGACATTAGGTATTTTCATTTTTGCATTCTCTTGAGGATTTTTTCTTGCGATCTAGGATGGGAAGTGTTTTGGAGCATCATTCCAACTTTGGCGATGAAGAATATAGAGTTTTCAGACATGGAAGAGATGACTTAGGTTGCAAGTTTTGTAGAGGTTAAATGACCCAATTGGAGATTGGTGGCCACCCACCTATTCCATTGGCTCAAAACAATTGTCCATTTTGGCACTTTCCTAGTAATTTTTCTATGATTTTTCGAGTCCTAAATTTTTGGGGTCGTTTTGAGGCCCTAAATGACATTTTTTTTGCGATTTGGGGGGCTATTGAGCACCTAAATTGAAGATTGTCTACAAAAGTTATGACCCTGGGAAGTTGTATGTTCAACTAACCACCTTGGGGTCGCAAACTTTATGATGATTCATCTTCTAGGGTTATGTTTTGGACGTTTAGGGTTCTCACCCTCATTCTTATTATATATAGGCCCTTTTGGCCTCATTTTATATTTCACCTGCCATGAATGAGCGTAACAACCACATCTCTTCTCAGAGATATCTACCACCATTCTCGCTATTGTATTTACAATTTGTTCTATTTCCTCTATTTAATAGAATATGTGTTTATTGTATCTCTATTTTCCTGGAAATATGTATGTGTTTATGATTCTACATATGTTCTTTCATTTCATTCACACATAAATCCGGATCCCTAAAGACAAAATCTAGGACTTGAATGTGATACGTCGACGAGTGAAATCGTAGCTCGAAGGGTTAGTGGTTTCCATTTAGCAGGTCACCTCCCATGTCTCTCATCTAGACAATCATTTCAATGATTTAGAGGGGCAAGTGGGAGTGCAGAGTTCTCATCATAAGATGTTGTCTATCATTTTTGAAATTCACCAAGACATGTTAGTTGGTGGTTGGTCAAGGCACACTCAACATGTCATTTCTAGGCCTATGGATGAAGACTCAGTTGAACATATTTTCAACGCCGTTGTAGAGAACTCCATCTATTGGAAAAGAAGAAAGATAACAAGGAAGGTCAAGAAGTTCAAAGTTGTAACCCACCTAGAACAAAAAATTAAATATTTTTATTTATTTAAGAAAACATTATGTTAAAATCATTGTAAATTTTTTTATGACCAAGTTGGTCAAGGATGACTGTAATTGAATATTTATTTATTTAAATAATTAAATAGAAGAGACACATATCCAAAGGAGATTGTTGAAAGAGTGTTCATTGACCCACCATGGGGAATGAGCAGCTGTAGAAGGTTGATTGACAAATGGAAGCACTATCATTTCACTTTTTAGCTGTTGCAGGAAGCAAATTCCCTAAATTGTGGGAATGTTCCCTGGGAGGGGGAACTAAGCAAGTGGCTCATTTAATTTCAAAACTGACCCAAAGACCTACGCAATCTTATAAATACCATCGAATTGAGCAGGAGGCTCATTACATTCTATTCCAAGTGAATGAACCGTGTGACTAGTGCAAATTGAAAAGTTAGGCACACAAGGAATTCGATGAGGGGATAGCTAAAGTGTAATTGTTGAGTTAAGTATGCTATTGAGTGATAAGTTGCAGAGTTTTTCTATGTGGGCTACTACACAACACTTCCTTCCTAGTGGTTCAATGAACGAGCTCTAGGGTCCTAAGCAAGTAATATTGGTTACTTCAGGAGAGGGTTGGGTGGAACGGTCTCCTTTGGGTGTTTGTCCCATTTTTGCAAATTTTCCAGGTTCTAAACTATTTGTTATTTATCTGTAATTTAATCCTGTTTCTGTATTTTATTTATAAAGTATGGGTAGCATTTACATATTTTTTAGTGATAATTGTTCCCTATTGTACCTGTTAAAAAAAACTGTAGTTACTTTTTTGTGATATTACAAACAATCTTTTGATGTACATTACTCTAATGGTTTTAAAGATCCATAGTCATAATTAGGATAATCATATATATATATATATATATATATATATATGCATTTTCTCTTTTCATTTAGTGCTATTTACAATACTTATAATCTAATTTAATTTAGTAAGATTCTAACTAGGGTTCAAATCAACCTCTCATCACCTGGTATAATCGAAACTCATATAAATAATATTATATTAGTATTTTTTTTTGTTAGTGTTAGATAATAGTTAAAATATGGCTCACATAAACAAGTAAAACTATGTAGAATATATATATTCGTACATAATCATAGTAATTAAATATTTAGTACTAAAGTTATTTATTTTCTTAAGATTAGAATCTTAAGCTTAAACAAATAAAATTTATAATTGTTAAACTATTTATAGTTTCGGGGCAAGACTGATAAAAACCCCTAGTATTTAGAAGTGTAAATGCTGAACTATAACCATATAAAGAATCTACTAACTGCATTACGACCTCAAACTTTAGTAAACAAGGTTTTGTTAAAAAGTACAAATCATAGTTTTTCAGATCGAAACCTGTCGTGGTTATCCGGCTTAAAAAAGAAAGAAAATAAAAACAAAACTATTTATCTTTAGTTTCCAAACCATAAATTTTTAGTAGCTCAAGGGTTCGAAACTCTTAAAACAGACCTGTATGCAAGAAGATAAAAACAAGCAATCGATAGTCCACCCACAGTCGCCTTACGTCACTAAATAAAATCTGTAATGAAGAATCGCAACTACGCCTACGACATCATAGTTTTCATTCCATTAAATCATGGCTTTAAGCCCTTTGAAAATCATAGTACATAAATAGAGGAGCTATGTTTTCCTTTTTATAAACAATGTAAGTATTGCAATGGCCATACGACCTTAAGAGTTCTTTTAAAACACACTTACAATTATACTTTTCATAGCACAAATCACATAAACGAATACTAAAATTTCATAGACGTGATAGGATTGGAACGACTCTTAGAAAATGTGGTCACCCAACTATGTAGATACATTGACAAACAATCCTCATGGGTTTCTTTTTTTTGAAAAACAAAGAAAATACAGAATTATAACCAGGATAATATCCATACCATAGGTTTAGAAATAAATTGACTGTGTATTTATAACATGAAAACCATTAAGGTAATTTTGCTTAAACAACCATAACATGTATACAAGTTGCAGAACAACAGTCAAGATGACTGTCCAAACACTCCTTAAACATCCAAGAAACTCTGTCCAAGTAGAGCTAAGAAAACACAGAACCATCTTTTCACACCACATAATGCCCCAAGGAAGAATCAAAGAAGATTACCATTGTTTGTTTTAGAATGAAAAGTAAACGCGGGATAAGTCCATTCCAGGAGAATGATACCACAAGCCAGATCCATGAAAAGTAAGGTGACAGGTCTTACCACGACCAAGACTCCATCACCGCAGCGACCATTCAGGGAACCAAGTGCAACAATCCCGCACATAAAATTTTACAGAGGCCAAATTGAGACCGTAAATTAAGTTCCTTTTTTTTTTATGAAAAATGTCATGTCCCCATTTAAATAATTTCCAAATAACAATATTTGCAAATAATGTTTCACCAACCCACTAGTTCCCTAGGTTGCGATGGAGACATAAATTTTGTAATAAAGGGATATTGGACCCAAAAGGACTTTAATTTACCATATTCACATTTAATTGGGGCACATAAATGATAAATGCTAAGAAAATAATGTGGCATGAGTTCATGAAGACACTTGCAAACTTGTGAAGACTTTGGGTGACTAGCTTCCCCGCACACTTGGCATGATATTCATCCAAATTCAAACACATGGGCAATGTAACATTATTGGATGGTAATGTGGTGTCAAATATCATATAATGAGCCAAGGAAGTCGAATTGGTAAAGGAGGGTAACTCCCATGGAAGAGGAAGAGACTTGAATACAAGGTGTGCCACTTGGAAGGAGATTCTTTGCACTCTATGACAACAAATGATGGAAGATTCTATGACAAGTATGAAAAATTCACACCTGATTGCTGACATGAAAAATATGACATGCCAGGGCTAAAAATTTCCACCAAGAGGTTGAATTTTGTAGTTAAAGGCAGCCATTCGAATTGGGGAAAGAATTGGAGACTGAAGAGGAAGACAAGTGTCATGAGAGTTACTAAACCACTGAGATGAGTTGGAGGAAGCTCATGAAGGGAAATTCGACCTTAGGAGGAATCATGAAGTTAATAAAAGGATTTCATGAGGAATGAGAATAACTTTTGATCATTTTTTAATTGGCCTTTGGCATTTTTGGAGAGCTTTGCTTGTCCATTGCACGATGAGTGCACACTTACCCTGCTAGTTAACCAATTTCGAGGGAGTTGGATTCCTTTCCAAGTTGGTTGATGGAGAGGCCATTCAGACCTCTCATGGGAGCTTAATGAAGGATTTTTTATTTGCAGTTTTAAGGTCATACAATCTAATTATCATCTATGTCCCCATTCTCTCATTCCTTCTTCTCCATTTCCCCACACTCACAATTGATGGCGCACTTGTTGGAGTGATTCTTGCACCTTGCTGAGGATGGTTGATGCAAAAGATTTTATTTATTATGTATGGATATTTAATATCATCTCCATATTCTCTATCAGTCAAAATTTCATAAATATATGTATGAAAGGCTCACATTCCCCATGCTCTTGAATAACTAGTTTTCATGGATTTGGCTTCAATATTGAAGTAGCTTTATATCAGATTTGTATGAGGGGTATTATATGAGTTGGATGATGTTGGGAAAGAAATATATGATGTATTACTCTGTAATTTAATTTCCATATACTCTATGGGTCGAAATCCAATAAACTCATGAGTGAAAATATTGCATTCCCATGCCATTGAATCAGTAGTTTCCATGACTTTAGCTTAAATCTTGAAGGAGTCTTGTATCAGATTTGTATGAGGGATGTTATATGAGTTTTATGATTTTGTGACATCCATATATGATTTTTTACTCTGTAATTTCATGTCCCTATGCTCTGTGGGTCGAACTCCAAGAAATCCATATGTGAAACTCTTGCAATTCCATACTACTAATTCACTAGTTTTCATATATTTCACTCCCATACTGAATGAGTTGTATACCAGGATTGTATGAAGGGATTTATATGGTGTTTAATATTATTTTGGAATCCATTGGTATTCTATATATGGTCTCTATATTTCAAATCCTGATCTGAACTTCTAACTCCACCTTTCATATGTCAAAATCAAGCTAGTTATGCAATTTCGCAATAAACAATTTCACTAAAAGTTACCCTACAAATGTTGCAGACCATAATCCATTTGAAAAAGTTAATAAAAATGATTAAGGACATTCATTGATTTCTGATTCTCATTCCCATACTCTTTTCTTAAATTTGGGAGGGTCGTACTTGATTTGGAGAGCTCGTTTGGCCATCACCCTAGGGAGATTTGAACACAATTTCCTAGTAATTTTGGTCTTTTTGTCATTAGCCCCGAACAAGTCTGCAGAGGCATAAATTTGGATACAGTGTATCCATAAAACACTTTGGGGTGTTTTAATATTCACCATACCATCTCCTTTCAAATTTGGTACCATTTCGTGAAAGTTGGAACCCTCTAGAGTCATGACTAGTTAAGGTCGAATTTTGCCCAATTTGTGCATTTTCTCCAAAATTTACAAAAAGGGATATTATAGTGGTATCAGAGCATGGTCCTTGCACCTATGAATTAATACCATCCATTGAGTAAAATTTTGCAGAGATGTATTGGTTTCATAATCTACCCACCAAGCCCACTTTCCTTCCTCCCCCACTAAGGGAAGAAGAAATTGCAACCAAAGATATCGAAGCATGCTACTAGGGGTATTAAAATTTGAGATGGGATATTAGTGAAAGGTATTCTTTACAAGAGTATCTTCTGAAGTATGGATTTATTTACAAGAAGGAAAATGAGAACTCATTAAGGAATAATCAGCAATGCACAAGTATGGAGGAGACCAAGGAGCTACCAATTTATGTGGGTGGTGAAGTAGAAAAAGCATTACATCAAAGGACCGAAAGTCACCCCCAAATGAATTTGAAAAATATGAGGAAACATTACATGATAATGAATAAGAGTACCTTGAAACTATTTAATATCATTCCGAAACACATTCTACTGTGGACATGGACCAAAGGGCATCTACCAATGGATGCTTGAACCGTGAAGGAGCACCTACTGATGGGTGCTCACAAATCTATGTTGGTGACATAGATATCAGCTTTGAAAATGTTTCTGCAAGCCAAAATTATCATGAGCATAAATATGAATACCTTGTAGTAGCTAATGAAGAACCAAGGTCAACTTCCCCATCACTACTTGAGCTTCAAGAAGTTGATCAAATAAAGAAGAAAGAAGAAGAGGAGGTTCCTCAACAAGAACCTCTTTTTCTTGAAGGGTATTTGAAGATGAGTAAAAAGTATATCCAAGAGGCCCTTCAAATTCTCCATCACACTCAAGCATTGGTATCAAATTCTTGTTGGAAAGGTTCTTCATTGGAGGAGCCATCCTTCCTTTAAAACATGGAGAAGATTCAAAGAGCAATGTGCAAAATCAAAGGTAATTTCATGTCTTTGATTTTTGATAGAAAAATGTGATTGAGCTTAGTGAATGGTTACATGAATCCTACTTGAATAATAATGAATATATTCATAAGCTCAAAATTCAAAATGAGCAACTTCTTGAGAGGTTGCAAGATACTTGTTCTTCCTCCTATGTTTCAGATTGGCATCTGGTATATTACTTGGAGGATTCTCATGACATGATGGATCGTGAGAAACATGAAAAATTGTAGGTTCTTGAGGTGTTTAAAGATTATATTGATGAGAGCCAATCACTTGTTGTGGTGGAAGAAGAACTTGAGTTTCCTCTTGAAAATGGTTGCACACTTTTTGAAGAAGTGCATGATTCCACTACCTGGGAACCAACCTATGAGGATTTTTTGCATTTTTTATGGAGGTGCATGTTCCTACCTAGATGAAGCCTTTACATGATGAAAAGTTTGCACTTTATAATCCTTTGAGTGAGTTGGTTCTTTCTCCTACATCCTACACTTCCAAATTTTGCAGCATTCATCCTAATGAAGTATGGGTGAAAGGTTTATTTTTAATGGCGCCACATGAGGAGTATGAAACTTCTATACCTCCTTTTGATGATGAATTTATTAGAGCACCAACTTATTTACATTTTCAGAAGCATCCTTTGTTACATTATTATGATACACATCTACATGGGTGCACCTATGATGTTCACTTGAATCACTTGGAGACTCATGATTTTCCTTGCTCCTTGCCTAGTACATTTGATGTTGGAGGAACTTCATCCCACACTTAGGTGAAGAGATATATGATTGAGGAACATTATTATTGGCAGCAACATCCTATGTTATTTCATGATGATATACATATTCATGGGTGTATTGACGAGACTTCTTTGATCCACTTGAAGTCTTCATGTTTTCTTTGCTCCTTATTTGGTTCAGATTTTGGTGGAGGTTCTTCATTCACTTCTTGGATGAAATAACACATGGCTGATTATTATTTTAATGCACATTATATTCTTTTGGAGCAGAATTATAGGTCATGGGATCCTCACCTATGTCATTGGAGCATATCTGATATAATACTTGATTCTTGTGTGTATGGTCCACATGGTGATCTACTTACTTGGACGTATAATCACTTTCATGATACTTTGATGATGTACCTTCTTGGTGTACATTTGTATGATGTTTGTATCTACTTTCATGATCTATATTTTGTACTCATGATGTTTGGAAGGGTGTAACACCAGCAATGGGATCCTGGAATTGCTTGGTTTCATCTCACTTGGAGTAGCACTTTGGTTGTTGGTTTGAGAAAGCAAACCAACCTTCATTTATTTGAGTTCATCTTTGCAAAGCAGTGTTCCAGTTTCCTATGTGGGAGACCTTTTGAGAGATGGATTCAATTTTCACATGCTTGGTTTTCATGGAATTTCATCATAGACATTTCACACCATGCATGTAATAGGATCATATGGGACCCTGGGATCATTTTTGGTCTCATTGGTTTCAATTGTAGGGGCAACAAGCAACATTGGAGATTTAGTCACCACTTGAGAAGATGATTGTAATTAGAGTAGTGCAGCAGCAAGCATGGTGGTTCCTCTCTGAATTTCTTGGAATCTTAAGAATATCAAAGTTCGGTAACTTAGCACCAACTTCAAAGAATTATATAGAAGCAAAAAGGGGTGAAAGTTTAGAAAAGGTTTCCAAAATATGGAGGCAAATATTATTTGCACAAATTTGGTTTTTATGGATTTGATTAATCCTTTTTGTGTTAGTGGCGATGCTACAGGATATATCAATATGCACAATCCACATCTCTTTACTTTTGGGAACACAAAATTGTAGTACATGAGTGCCACTACTAAAATTACAGCTAAATAAAATCAATGAGAAGAACCATAACATAGCACTTGGTGTAAAGGAAGGAGTACCAAATAAGGATGCCAGTTGGGAATATGAAAAAATATTGCAGCATACAAACTTGGAATTGCTTGAGGACAATCAATCTTGAGTGGGGAGGATTTGTATTGTCCCCATTTAAATAATTTCCAAATAAGACTATTTGCAAATAATGTTTCAACAACCTAATAGTTCCCTAGGTTGAGATGGAGACATAAATTTTGTAATAAGGGGATATTGGACCAAAAGGACTTTAGTTTACCATATTCACATTTAATTGGGTCACATAAATGATAAATGCTAAGAAAATAATGAGGCATGAGTTCATGAAGACACTTTCAAGCTTGTGAAGACTTTGGGTGACTAGATTCCCCGCACACTTGGCATGATATTCATCCAAATTCAAACACATGGTAATGTAACATTAATGGATGGTAATGTGGTGTCAAATATCATATAATGAGCTAGGAAATTCGAATTGGTAAAGGAGCCTAACTCCCATGGAAGAGGAAGAGACAAGAAGCTAAGGTGTGCCACTTAGAAGGAGATTCTATGCACTCTATGACAACAAATGATGGAAGATTCTGTGACGAGTTTGACAAATTCACACTTGATTTCTAACATATGAAAAATATGACATGACAGGGATAAAAATATCCAACAAGAGGTTTAATTTGGGAGTTAAAGGCAGCCATTCGAATTGGGGAAAGAATTGGAGCATGAAGAGGAAGACAAGTGTCATGAGAGTTACTAAACCACTAAGATGAGTTGGAGGAAGCTCATGAAGGAAAATTTGACCTTAGGAGGCCTCATGAAGTTAATAAAAAGGATGTTATGAGGAATGAGAATAGATTTTGATCATTTGTTAATTGGCCTTTGGAATTTTTGGAGAGATTTTCTTGTCCATTGCACAGTGAGTGCACACTTACCCTGCTAGTGAACCAATTTCGAGGGAGTTGGATTCCTTTACAAGTTGGTTGATGGAGAGGCCATTCAAAACTCTCATGGGAGATAAATGAAGGATTTTTATTTGCAGGTTGAAGGTCCTACATTCGAATTATCATATATCTCCCCATTCTCTCATTCTTTCTTCTCCCTTTCCCCACACTCACAATTGATGGCGCACTTGTTTGAGTGATTCTTGCACCTTGCTGAGGATTCTTGATGCACAAGATTTTATTTATGATGTATGGATCTGTAATATCATCTCCATATTCTCTGTAAGTCGAAATCTCAGAAATATATGTACGAAAGGCTCGCATTCCCCATGCTTTTGAATAACTAGTTTTCATGGATTTGGCTTCAATATTGAAATAGCTTTATATTATATTTGTATGAAGGATATTATATGAGTTAGCTGATGTTGGGAAAGCCATATATGATGTATTAATCTATAATTTAATGTCCATATACTATGTCGGTCTAAATTCAATAAACTCATGAGTGAAAAAGATTGCATTTCCATTCCATTGAATCACTAGTTTCCATGACTTTAGCTTCAACCTTGAAGGCGTCTTGTATAATATTTGTATGAGGGATGTTATATGAGTTTTATGATTTTGTTAAATCCATATATCCCTATGCTTCGTGGGTCGAAATCCAAGAAATCCATATGTGAAACTCTTGCAGAGTCCATGCTACTAATTCACTAGTTTTCCTATATTTGACTCCCATACTGAATGAGTTGTATACCATGCATGTATGAAGGGATTTATATGGTGTTTAATACTATTGGGGAATCCATTGGTATTTTTTATATGGTCCCTATATGTCACATCCTGATCTGAAACTATAACTCCACCTTTCATATCTAAAAATTGAGCTAGTTATGCAGTTTCCCCATAAGCAATTTCATTGGAAGTTACCCTACAAATGTTGTAGACCATAATCCATTTGAAAAACTTAATAAACATGATTAAGGAAATTAATTGATGTCTGGTGCTCATTTCCATACTCTTCTCATAAATTTTGGAGGGTCGTTCTTTATTTGGAGAGCTAGTTTGGCCTTCACCCTTGGGGGGATTTGAACACAATTTCCTAGTAATTTTGGTCTTTTTGTCATTAGCCCCAAACAAGTTAGCATAGGTATAAATTATGATACAAAGTATCCATAAAACACCTTGGGGTGTTTTAATACTCACCATACCATATCCTTTCAAATTAGGGACCATTTTGTGAAAGTTGGAACCCTCTAGAGCCATGACTAGTTAAGGTCGAATTTTGCCCAATTTGTGCATTTCTCCAAAATTTCCAAAAGGGATATTATAAAAAATGATAATGATTTCAAAAGAAAGAAATTACCTATAAAATATTTAGAAGGCTGTGAAAAGCAGAAATGGTTTTGGAACCAACATAGCCATTACCTTGAACCAGAGCCACCAAGAAAACAACTCAGGCTTACCCTGAGAGAAACATAAGGCCACGAGCCAAATTTTTACAACCATATTGTTGCAGTATATCAGAACCAAGAGGGAGAGTGAGGCCAAGAGCCTAAGGGTTGAAGGCCGAGGCCAAGAGCTTTACTCTCCACCACTCTGTTCACCACCAGTGTGTAACCAAAACAAAACACACCATTAGACCGAAAATAAAGTCAAGGAAACAGTAAACCCTTATGGTTTCTTTGAAAAGAGTGTCGTGATTTCGACTTCGAAAAGTTAAGCCATCATGTGGCTTGTACTCTTCCACATTTAATTCTAGAACCCCAAAAAATCAAATTGTTTAGTTTCCATTCCAAACTTTGTTCATTGTCGACAATATAACCTTATTATTTTCATGCATACATTATCATAGGATAAGGATAAGCCTTATGTTCCTTGTTTGTGCTTATACCTTTGCTTAGAATTCTTTTTTAAACCCTTAGCATATGGCTTCATTTTTAACCAAGCTGTAGCAAGCCTTTCTTCCCCAAATACCTGCAAAGGAGTTTCATAAGGTTTCTTTAGGTATAAAAAATTAAGTAAGACCCGTACCCTACCTTCTCAGTAGCATTCAAGGAAAAAGATGACCAACAAGTACAACAATATTAACAGATGGTAATAGATTTAATGTGTCTTTCATGGCTTAAGAAAGTTTTAAGTAAGCATCGTCAAAATAGTAAGTCACATCAGAGTTTTGTCATAATATGTTATTTATTTTCTCAAATAGATATACATCAGTTGAAGGTTGTAACTTTAACTGACAGAGAATAATGTGATGTTTCTTTCAAAAAAACTCGAAGACAAGAGAAGTAAACATAACAATAAGATGTATCATAATATTTGTTGCAGAAAATCATTATGTTGAATGGATAAATACTGGGCATATTTTTAAATTCGTGTGAGTTTTTATTACCTTACATAGGTCACAGCTAGACCCAATGTCACATTCTGTTATTTTATCATAATTGTGTCCTTATGTGCATCATATTTATTTAATTATCCTATGTAATTTCAGTCATACACAAGGCTTCAATTTTATTTTTTTACGAAATTTGGAGATGTTACAAAAGTGGTCATGGTTCTCCCTAATTTCTTCGGTTTACGGTATATTTTTGTGTTTTCTTGTTGGGTTATATGTAAACATTTATATATTCCAGGTTATAGTAATGTTATGTGTAATAGTCTTGAGCTTGCATGCATATAGTAGATTATGGGTGAATTCCTTGATGGACAATGTGTTCTTTTAGTTTTGGGAAAATTTGTAACTCTTTTTCCATTATTAGCATTTTTTTAATATCAAATTATGACCCATTTCAATTTTAAGAAAAACTATTATGATATATATGAATAAATATTAATATTAAGATAGGATATTTCTATAGGTTTATGAGCGTAGGAGCTTTATGTATCAGGGAAAGTTTTTAATTTTTCAAACTTTGGTTGTTTTATATTGTAAGGAAACAATTAAAATTAATATAAATCATCTTCATGAGTGATAGAAGGAGAAATAAATTCTACATATACCACAATGTATTATTATTATAAGAAATAAAAGAATGCTTGTCATGGTAATTGTCAACTCCAAGATTAACATAAATCCCTTTACTATTAATCATTTACATCTAATTTTCAATTTTCCAGACCTTTTCTATTGCATATTGAGAGAATAATTTGACACAATACAATTCTACCATGTTTTTTCAACTTTAACATGGAGGTGGATAAACATTGGGCAAACAAGGTGGTTTACCTAAGGAAGGGATACTATTCCAAAAAAGAGGCCAAATCTAGTGAACACCATGTATTCGCCCACCATGAATTGCATTAAGGAAAGAGAGAGATCACCCAAATAGCACTTGTTTCAACAGATAGATGATAGGATTAAACATTAGCCAACACCTTGCCTTATTCACTACATACTCCATCCACATTGTCACAAACATGAGAGGTACGGTGGTGGAGATGGTTTGTACAGATGGGATGAACTAATCATTTAAGGTTTAATGGAGGGTTACATGAAAGATGCAGATGGATTTTTTTTCATATAGGAAAATTCTAGCATCTCAATTAGCTCTACGAATAATTTGCATTTTTGGGTATTCCTTGCCACTATGTATATATCCATGGCGCACTATCATTGACATAGTTGTTGTTGCATCCTCTCTTATTTGAAAGACTTGGAAAAAATATTGAAGCAATGTGAGAAAGACGTGGTGAAAAAAAATGGAAATGTGGCATATTTGGCCTCGAATGGAACCTTTGGAATTACGGATTAAAATGCTAGATGAAGGAAAATAATAGGATTTGAGACCAATATGCCATTAACACTAGTAAGCATATTATCAATCTAAGACAAAGGAAATACGAGTCTTGGGAAGTCATGACAATTTTAAAGGGGAAGAATAAGAGATGGTATCAACCATTATGTGTCCCTAATGTCTAGTAGAGTGCATAGTGGTACATGTCAATTTGGACCCTCCTAAATTCACGGTGCCTCAACCTAGTAGAGTGGAAACCTATACGGATTTAACTTCCTCTAGCTTACACGATACCCCTGTGGACTATGTTGCCATTAAATGCACACATTTTAATGGAGCTAAACACTATGTTTCCTTTGTTATTACAAACATGGAGCACAAAGACAACAACAGAAATAATTCTGGATTGTGGGCTAAGTTAATTTTGATTCTTGTCTTTAAATGTATCTCCATCTTGTGTTTTTAACTAGGTGTTTTTGGACAAAATGATTGTATTATATTTTGAACATAGCATACAGCAACCTAAAGTTAAGGCCCTCAAGACTTACCTTCCATTTTGTAAACCTTAGTTATAGAATTGAATCACAACTTTATATTACAAAGCCCTATGAAAAAAATTGCATTATCCTTAAACTTTTATGAAAGAGAATTTGAAATAAAATAAAGCAGGTCATTTACCCAACAACAATAACAACAACCAATAAAAATAACACTTTAATTTATTTATCATTATTTATATTAATGATAATAAGCGTGGGCATATACTCTAATTAAATTTAGCATTTATAAAAATATACTCTAATTAAATTTAGCACTTACAAAAATGCAATTTGGTAAAAAAAAATCTATCATAACTCAATCTCAATCCCAACAAAGAATGAGGAAATCTGAATATACTTTAAAATGTCTATACTTTTACTTAACATTATCCACAAGATGTCAAATAAAATAATATAATTATCTTGTGATATTTTAACTTCTATACCTAATAAATATTCAAATTAAAAGCAATATTATTTTATGTGTGATATTATTAAAATTGGTATTATTTTATGTCATGTACATTGAAGAGAAGTGATGTTATTTTATGACTCAATCTCAATCTCAAGAAAGAATGAGGGTCTCTAAATATACTTTAAATTTTTTATACTTCTACTTAACATTATCCACAAGATGTCAAATAAAATAATATAATTATCTTGTGATATTTTAACTTCTATACCTACTAAATATTCAAATTAAAAGCAATATTATTTTATGTGTGATATTATTAAAATTGGCATTATTTTATGTCATGTACATTAAAGAGAAGTGATGTTATTTTATATGTGATATTATTAAATTTGGTATTATTCTATGTCATGTACATTGAAGAAAAGATGATAATAAAATTGGGTAATCTAGGTGTCATATTTGAGAGGTTAAATCTATTTCTTAAAAAGTTATGAAATAACCAAGACAAAATTCCATAAAAAAATTTCAAAATAGATACTAAGTTGTCTAAAAATTTTAAATAAATATAAAAGTATTATTTTCTTAAAAATTAAAATATAATTAAAATTAAATAAAATCTAGTTTGAAAAGACGATGGTCTCTGTTAATCAAATTGTTTTCTGAAAGTTAAAGTTTTAAATAATTCACATTTTTTTTAAGTTTCATGTAATTTAAATATAACATAGAAACCCAAGTCCTCCAAGTTTTAGGCTGCTCTTTTTGAATAGCCAAATTCCATAATATTAAAAAAAAAAAAAAATCTACCAAAAAAAAAATCTACAAAAAGGTCAAAATTGTCTCAACAACACTGAATTTGATAATCTATTTTGCGTTCTTGAAATCAATATGAATTATTTCTTTGCACCAAGGACAAAATCAAATGTCTTACAATACATGTGTAAAACAGCTTCTAATCGGTTCATGTGTAGACTTTTAGCATTCAAAGTTATCTAATTTCGATTCAATGTATATGTTTCAGCATGGATCTCATTAAGTGTCAAAATTATAATCAATTTCAAAATGAAATGTTTAAGTTGACTTTTAAGGTTTTGAATGATAAAAAATGTAATTGGATTTTGATTTTTTTTTTAAATAAAAAATTGTACTTTATTAAAGTATATGTAATTGAATCTTGATGATGAAAATGAAGTTGGATGTAGCTTGGATGGTTAAGAGAAATGATTATATTATTCTTTTCACAAGTTCATCTTGTAAAGACATGATGCTCTTTGTTGAACTCCTCTTTATTGACTATGTCATAGTTTGAATTTTATGAGTATATCTTATTGTTCGGAATAACAAGTTATAACATATTTCCAATTAAAAAAAAACTTTTAAATACCATGTTTATGTACATGTAAACATTGTCTTCCAAAAATATATCAATGAGCTTATTATACAATTTTTAAAGCTGATTTAAAACTACGTAACATGGTTTGAAACAATAAATCATCCCCTTCTAAAACTTAGACGAATTCAACGTAATGAAGATGTCATGAGAGAAATTCCCCGCAAGGAATGAATTTATTGAATCATCAAAATGCCATCAATTCTATCCTCTGCCATCTTTCTTTTTCGCTTAAAAAAACCAGAGATGGTGAATAGTATGAAAGTATATTCACAAAATTACAATATCAATAAGAATATTGCAGAGGATTTCATCCCATGAATAAGGATGAATGGATCCCACTTATATAAAATAAACATCAACGAAATTAAAAACAAATGGGAAGAAAGACAATGAACTGTTTACTCCTTCACATACGATCTGGAAAGCAACTAGTAGCAATCCTTACATACGATCTGGAAAGCAACTTATAACAATAAAATTCAAAACTCTTCGACCGGCAAAATTAATTTCCAAATGCCCCTGAGATTAAATCTCAAATCCCTCAATCTATTTAACAGATCCAATACATTGGCTGCAACAGTGCTGTGCCGCCAGTTTAGGTCTTCATAATCCCAGGGATTGCTCTGGTCATTCCTGAAACGTGCTCTTCCACATTTATGATTTTTTTTCTTCCCATCACGATCTTCAGTATAATTGGCGTTCTCCATTTCCAAGATGTTTAAATTGAAAGGAAACAGATAGGAAGAATATATCATGGTTGAGTTAACCACAAAAAGACTGAAAAGCATGAGTTACTGTAACGCCTTAGTTTCTTTCGTGAACCTGGATTTGGGTGCTTTGGGCAGCCTCAGCAGCTGGGTCGGTGACCCGGCTTGATTTCTTGAACCGCACACCAGGTAGGCATTGTCGACATGAGGGACAAGTGGAACTGGAAATCAACCATGCGTCTAAGCAATCCACGTGGAAACTGTAAGGGTTCGCACATGGACTCAAAAATTGCGCTCTTAGCGCGCTTGGGTAATCATGACGGCCCAGCTGCAAAGTGTAGTGCAATTTTAGAACAGCTGAAGCTCCCTCACGATCAATTTAAAGAAGGTTAAAAATATGGATAATCAAAGCTGGTTTAAAGTAATTATGAAGGAGTAGGAGTAGTTAGGCAGTAGAAAGAAAATTTGGATGAAGCAAAATAAAAAATAGCTTAAAAAAGGTAGAATATTAAGCTACATGAATGTCCTAACACCAAGAAAGAAATAAACATTTTAGTCACTGAAAAATTCAGAGTTGTTATGTATACCAATCACAATGAGTTTAAAAAAGACTACTACATCAAAAGTGTTTAACCCAAATTGCGATTATGGTGAGAAAACTTATTTAGGGGTAGCTATCAAAGGAAAAACAAAGTTGTTAGTTGCTAAGTTGAGGACTGGTTCACATCACCTTAGATGTGAGAAGGATAGGTGGACTGTAGCTAAAGAAGTGTGGAAAGAAAGGACTTGTATGTTCTGCTATAAGGGTGTAGTGGAGATAGAGTAGCACTTTGTTATGAAATATGCAGCCTAAGAAGATATCAACATTCAATATGAAAACAGCTTAAAGATCGACAACATGCATCATCATTTTTGAAGAAGATAAGATCAACCAAATTAAGTCTTCTAATCAAAATTTACATCAGAAAATATGACATGAAAAAAAGTATAGAAAATAATTTTTTTTTTGATCCTTTAAGCTGCTAGATCTCAATAAAGCATGCCTGTAGATTCAGAGAGGCAAATGGGGCAATCCATGTTTGAGAGGGGCAAGCCCGTACGGTACACTGTGGTGAGCAGTGCTTCTATATCGATTTTAGACATGCTAATATCACCTCCGAGTCTCGACCGCAGGATAGTATGATGGGTTCAACACAACCCGCCATCGTCTCCAGAAGTCATGTCTATAATGTACCAACAAACATGAGAGGGTAGGGTGCAGAGCACGGCGCCGATGGCTACCGTTAAGTGAAAACTGGTATTAGCTAAGTAGGGAACCTTCATCGACCCCATCTGACTCTGCATTGTCTGGCTGATCGTGGGAGAGGATGATTGAAATATTTGTTGATCTTCTAACATTTTAGATTAAAAAAAGGTTGCGAAGAAAGAAGAAAGAGTGTGTAATTTTTGTATTTTCCGAAAATAAAAAAGCATTTTTAAAAAAGTGAGAGGCCTTAAAAAAGATAACAAGAACAAATATGTGAATATCTTGACAACTAGTTTTTGGGTTAATTTATTCAATAAAGAAACCTTGGTGAAATTAAAATTAAAGAACATAATCAAACTGAAAAAAAAAAGATAGAAATACAAAATCAATCAACAAAACAATCTGTCTATAGACTATTTTTTTTAAATATTTTTTTTTTCTTTCTTACAAAAAGAAAATGGGAATAAATAAATACTCTCCATTTTGCTGGAGAAGAACTCCAATCCAATCGAGCCGGAGCTCGAAGTGGGTCAATACGCAACGGTTTCACAAACAAAGAAAGGAAGTTCTTGGAATATAATAAGAGGCAGGGCGAAATGTTGCAGGCCCGGAGCATAGAGACGTAAGGAATATTCAGCGGCTGGAACGCAAGGGAACGGGCGAAGAATCGTAGAGGAGATAATATTCGTCAGGGAAAGGCGGGCAAGTAAATGCCGGGCGGAAAACTCGTTAGTTACATCCTGTTCACACATCTTGATAAATGCATACCTGAAAGTCAACATCAGTATAGATAAAGTCAACAGGAGGATATAGATTGGGTAGTTGGTTGTGTTGTCGTCTTTTTTATTTAGGTTTAAATTTTAGCTCAAAAGAGGTCTCAGAATTGATCCTGAACGACGAAACGTCAGGACTTCCCCTCCAGGAGCGTGCTTGTGAGATTGGAGTAGTTAGATAGGAGATCCAACTGTCTGTGTTTTTAGCAGGTTTTTGTTACCTTTGGCATTAAAACAGTTTAAGATCTAACCATTGGAATGCTTGCTGTAGTCGCACTGAATGTTTTGCAGTAGGCTGAATATTGATGGCCATCATCATACTCAGCCTGCAGTAGGCTGAGTATTGATTGTCATCTTAACAATTGGATCTTAAACTGTTTTAATCCAAGGGTTAGTATGCCTGCAGCAACCCTTGGATGAATGTTGCGACTGCAGCAGGCATACTAACCCTTGGATTAAAACAGTTTGAGATCCAACAGTTAGGATACCTGCTGCAATCGCATTGAATGCTGTGCATGCTTTGCAGCAGGCTGAGTATTGATCATCATCTTAACAGTTGGATCTTAAACTGTTTTAATCCAAGGGTTAGTATGCCTGCTGCAGTGGCAACATTCATCCAAGGGGAAACATTCATCCAAGGGTTAGTATCGACTAACCCTTGGATTAAAACAGTTTAAGATCCAATAGTTAGGATACCTACTGCAATCGCATTGAATGCTGTGCAGCAGGCTGAGTATTGATTGTCATTGATCACCAGTATGGATCATAAATGGTGCAGTTGATTAAGACAAGCACTTGTGAAGAGTTATTCGCTGTGACTACAGCAGGCATACTAACCCTTGGATTAAAACAATTTAAAATCCAACAGTTAGAATGCCTCTACAATCTCATTGAATTCTCTGCAGCAGGTTGAGTATTGATCGTCACAGTATAGATCATAACAGGTGCAGTTGATTAAGACAGGCACTTGTGAAGAGTTTAATTAGTGGAATCCTCTTGCTCTAAATAAGAGGACACCCAGAAGAGTCTAAAAGGTAATCGAACTAAATATGGGCTCCTTTGAAGAAGAATTATCCAGGCGACTCGGCAAAAGTAAAAGTGTTGGTGGTTAAGAAGAATCTAAGAACGGTGGACAGATGAACACTTAACTGTACCCCGAGGGGGATTAGGGCTGTCATTACACTTTGTATGCGGCAGAAAGTCGGTTCACAGTGTGCTTAGTGTATGGTAATATCGTATGAAAAATGAACAGCAGGACGCAACCCGAATGAACCACCAGGAACACAGATAAAGAGTGATTCTTAAAACCAATACATGAGATTATGAAAAATACCAATATTAGCAGTCGTTCATAGCGGTGAAAGAGTAGAAGTCTGTGTGAAACAATGCTCGCTTCCGACATCCAACATATGAGAGTAGAAAATTGTGTTTGTTAAAGAATTTTGAATAATTTTTTTGATTGTTAGAACTTATCATAATTCACTTGTGAAAATGGTAGTGAAATTGGTAATGATTGTTAAAAATTATTGGCTTCCATAAATGCTAATTAACTCATATTTTTATTAAAAAAAAACTTATCTTTTCAAATCATGCTCTTACTTAAAATCAATATAAAGCCTTATTTCAAGAATTTTTTATTATTATTATAGTGTAAACTTCTGTTTCTCTTTTTTCCATGGAAAAAAGATTTTAGCTTTTTCATTATAAGTTTAACAAGTGGAATAAGCAACAAAGTTGCTTAGTACCTACCTCCTAAGAAGAGATTGAAAATATATAGCAATAGGATAATTTTGCTATAAAAATATATGA
>LPNX010733990.1:252631-275395 GCA_001517045.1 Pseudotsuga menziesii
ACAAGAAAGAAAAGACCTGGAAAAGACCTGGAGCTTCATTGTCAAGGATCGGACTTTGGCATTCCCCCTGTGGATTCGCCTTCTGTTCCTTCCGCGGGTTCGAACCCTGGAAAGCCTACGACTCGTGGGACTAGTCGGACCTGACACATGGCGAGGGCCTGACACATGGCAATGGCATATAATTTTTAATTTTTTAATTTTAGATTATGATGTCATCTTGCCACATGTCGAGTGAAATCCAGATACCAAACCCCGATGTTGACATCATCGCCTCTCAACCAATCAGCTGTCTAGAAAATGAGATTTTTTACAAAATTAAATAAAATATTTTGCAAACGCCAAAGTGATACTTAGGAAAACAGGTTTGATTTTTTAAAACAGCGCCAAAATACACCAGGTAATAGGCAAAGTCAACGGGGTTTGAAATCGACCGATTACAATATACCAGCCGGAGGCAGGTATAAAAACCAGTGTACAAGGTTTCAATAAATAATGACTTTACGTTTGACCTTACATTTCGCAACATTTCAATAATGTTTCTGAGCCTAAGCATTTACATATTAACTATGTATCATAGACACGTTAGTTAGCGGTACCAAATAGACACAAAAAGACTAAGATAGTGCCTATGGCAGCATATGAAGCAAAAAAAAGACACATATATATGAAAGATGATAACCACTATGCCATAAAGTCCCAGAAGTTGCAACTAGTAATGGCAGATGAACCACCATCATTATGGACCCACCTGTGCCAAGTCCCACTCTCAAGCAACAAACCCTTCTTCAAGAGTTGATCCACTTTTTTGTTCATTTCACAAAGGATATGATGGAAAGTAGAAGACTGAAACAATTCAAAAATCTTGATGATATCCCCATAAAGAGGGACCAGAAGGACGTTGATGGGGTGCCTTCCATGAATGAAGCTATCAATTACCAATTTTGGATCCCTAGTAACTTGAATCCGCCGAGTGTTATGATGGATAGCTAATAAAAGACCGAGTTGCAAAGCTAGATACTCTGCCTGATTGTTAGAAGTTGATCCCAAATCTACAACAAATGAGATATGATGTGTGCATGAGAGGAAGAGAGTGCCTCCCGCACCTCCAAAGGGTGGATTAAATGACGCGGCTCCATAAAAAAATAGCCATGGAAGGGTCCGATCAATATTAGAGGAGCAGATCCTACAAATTTTCTTTGATGATCCCCGATGTGGGATAGATTGAATATGGAAATAGACTTCGATGCACATATAAAAGTATAAATCAACTTGTCCTCAAGCTTCAAAAGATACCGTTGATGGGGAATTATTCCTATTGGCAAGTGGCTCAAAAATATTTGCACCATACCAATCAAAAAGAGAACCTGTTAGGGAGTTGATAAAGTCCCAAACCTATTTCGAGAAATTGCAATAGAGGAATAGATGGTCAATGCTCTCTTTTGACAGCTGACAAAGTGAGCAGCGGCCTAGTCCCTCCCATATCTTTTTTTTAGAAAATCCCATACAAGAATGTGATTGGATAAAACTAGCCAGAGGAAAATCTTGCATTTCAGGGTGCATTTAATCACCCATATGGCTGAGTGCCACTACCGATGGGGAGGTGGTTCTTGTTGAGATCGAAGAACATGGTAACCAAGTTTAGGCTTGTAGCATCCACCTTCCAAGTTTTTTGACCATATGAGCTCATCACTACGATCAGATAGTCGAATGCTAGAGAAATTTAACGCCTCTATATATAAATCCCAAGACAACTTGAAATCTTGTCTATCAATGCCAAGGGCATCTGCTGATAACCAAGACTAATGATGTAAAGAGGGATTAATCATGATCATGGACATGATGGAGAAAAATGAAACCCCTTTCTCTGAGATATTCCACCAACAAAGGAGAGAGAATGTCATTACAAAGCTATCTATCCATAGGTCTTTACCAATACAAAGCCTTCTAAATTCCCCAATGTTCCATTCCAGTGATCTCCAATTAGATTGAAAGGTTAAAGCATGGCCTTCCATACAATAGAAATTTTCCTCCGAGACTTATCCCTAATGTGGAACCATTCTTCCACCGAAATGGGTGATATATATTTATTAATCACACTTGAGGACCAGAGACCTTCACCTTTTAGTATGTGTCAAACACCCTTGTCAACCAATGTTTTAGAGAAGAAATGTAGATTCTTTAGACCCCAACCCCCCATGGAATTTGGCCATGAGATGTTTGTCCATGTTTACCAATGAATTGAGGTTCTTTCATTTGTGCCCTTCCAAATGAAGTTTAAACATAATTTTCTAATTTTGTCCAAAAAACTGCTCGGAATGAAATCCAAAGAGACCAAGTAGATTGGAATGGCTTCAAGAACTGGCTTGGCTAGAATGAGTCTACCACCTTTGCTCAACCACTTGTTACACCATAAGTTTAATATTTTCTCAATCTTTGCTAGAAGCCATGACCAACCCTTTTTTAAATAAGCGTTCAATTTTAAGGTGAACCCCAAGTATACCATCCCATCATGAAGATCCACCAACAAAAATTCCAATTATTCACACATCAATAATCTCTCTTCCTCCGAGATGTTCAAAATAAAGATAAAGGTCTTGTTAATATTAGTGAGCATACCACTGGCCGCTACGAATAAGTTCAAGAAACTTTGAAGGAGGATAATTTCACTTTTATACTTGTTAGAGAATATCATAATATCACCAACAACAAAAAAGATGTGAGATGTAGACATGATTGGAGATGTGGATACGTTTGTAACTTTCATTCATCTTGGTTTGATGAATTAGTTTGCCAAGACCCTCCACCACCAAGAGAAAAAGGAGAGGTGTCGGTGGATATCCCCAATGAAGGCCTCATCCTAGTCGAAAAAAAGGAGAGGTTGATTCATTTATGAGTAGGGAAACGTGACATGTTTGACACATGCCATGATCAAATTTACCATCTGGAGATTGAAACCAATATGAAGGAGAAAAATCTAAAAGAAAATCTAATTGACCCGGTCATATGCTTTGGAGAGACATTTGGTCTTTACTACATGTAGAACTTCTTGGGTAATACCTATTACATCGTGGATCTGATGAGCTACTAGGAAATCAAAATGTTCTTGGGAGATTAAGGTCGATAGGATACCCTTAATTCTATTAGTGATTATCTTTGATGTGATATTGTAAATACAATTACAGAGGGAAATCAATCTGAAGTTCACCAAATTCTCAGAATAGTCACATTTTAGAATGAGGGAAATGAAGGTAGTATTGAATGTTTCCAAAATACTGGTAGATTTTTTGGTGTCCTCAATGACTTTTAGTAATTCCAACTCTAAAATATCTAATAACAATGTAAAGAAAACCATGGGCCATCCATTTGGGCCTGAGCTCTTATCCCTTTGGAGGGATTTGTGTAACATCCCCATACCCCATAATGCGGATAAATTAAAATTTTTACTTCAAGAACCCTTGTTCTCCTTCAAAACATAGGGCATGGGAATTAACAAACACTTCAAGCTTCATTCTTAGGCTTAGATACCACTGTAACAGTCGTTCCACCCTTGACAGATCCATTCTGCAACCGGAATGATCATTTCCACACTAGACTTGTCCTTTCTGCACTTTGCCTTCCGCCTTCTACACTTCTGCTTTTCGCCTTTTCGACCTCAGAATTTTGAAGTTGAAAACTCAACAGCTCGACAAAGTGAGTTGTCAGTCTTCCGCCTTCCACTTTTCGCCCTTCCAACCTTAGAAATCGAAAATTGAAAACATAATGGGCGACGGAAACACTTAACGACTCTTTCGCCTTCTGACTTTCGCCTTCCTCTTTCTACCTTTCCGACCTCGAAACTCGGAAATCATAAACATAACAAACAACGAAAATACTTAATGGCTCTTCTTCCTTCCTCTTTCCGCCCTTCCGACTTCAGAACTTGGAAATCGGAAACATAACAAACGACATAAATACTTAAGGGCTCTTTCACCTTCTGCTTTCCACCCTTCCGACCTACGAACTCGGAAATTAGAAAAACAACAAATGAAAAAATCCTTTATCCATTTTCTGCCTTCTGCTACAGAACTCGAAAATCAGGAACAACAAACGACCTTAACCTTTTCTGCACTTTCGACTTCCTCTTTTCAACCTCCAACATCGAAAATTGGAAAACATACTTTCTGCCTTATTTTCAACTTCCCTTTCTGCCTTCTTCCTTCCGTGGACAGATGCTGGATGTGGAAACACAACTATTCTGCCTTGTTCAACTTTCCCTTTTTCAATTTATGCCTTGCACATCCTTCGGGCAGATTCCAAGGGGCGGAAACACTAAGTCAGTTGCCTCTTGACTCTGTAACAGGCTTCTAGCCTCCATGAACTTAGGAAAATGTATTACAAAAACACAAGGCATATACATAAGTAAAATGGAGGAAAACATAACAGAAGTAAACTTCTACTTAACCATCAATAAGCATTCAACATGATCATAATAACTCATAAGAAAATACATGGCATAAACAAGCATAACAGAGATACTTATCTTGATGATTAAGTTGTCCTACAACTAGCTATGTTGCTGCAACGTTCCACCCAACGATAGGCCAGTGTGTTCATTAATCTCTCAACACCACTACCACCCACCAGTTGGGCATGATTTCCACAAGGAACTAGGAAACAATAGACTTACACATAGCCAGAACTCATAACACACAGTCAAGCCAACATATGGGTTTCACAGGCTACACATCCAAGCCATCTCACAATTGGGTTTATAACATTGTCCAGGAAACAAGATAAAACACTACTAGGTTTAAAGGGATACACAATCAAGCCAACAAACAGTTGGGTTTCATAGACTGTACACAGTCAATCCAACATCCACATTAAGGACCATCTAAGCCAATAGACGGGTTTCACAGGCTACCCATCCAAACCATCTTTCATAGTTAGGTTTCACACGTTGTCTATCCAAGGATTACACACATGGACCAAAGAACAACAAGACACAACCAAGCCAACTACCAGTTTCGTTTGACAGGCTACTCAGCCAAGCCAAGATCCAATTGGGTTTCACAAGTTGCCCATCCAAGCCAATATACAATTGAGTTTCACAAGCTGTCATCCAATCCAATCTCCTTTGGGTTTATCAGGATTGTAAGGCAGTGGACAGGAAGAACTGCTAAGCTAGTGAGCTCATCCACAGAGCTAAGGACACCTTCAAAAGATCTATCTGTCCTAGAATCCATGTTGCCTACACACCCAACACAAGGAAGTGTCCCATTCTCTGCTCCATAGTCCCTCGGGCTACACCTTCCCTTCCAGTGATCTTCAGGATGTGTAGAGCATATTTACCAGCCACTCTTATCTTATTGTGAGGAAATTTCAACTAAAAATGGGCCTCCTAAAAAAAATTAATAAAATAATAGTTAAAATAATAAAATAATATTTTTAATTTTGGAGGAAGAAAAGAAAAAAACTACTTTTTTTGTGTGTGTGTGTGTATTTTTGACATATCTCCCCTTGTTTTTACTCAAATTTCGATCGGGAGAGCTCATTAGATGCGGAATTTAATTCCGCATCCAAGGAGCTCTCCCGATCGAAATTTGAGTAAAGACACGGGGAGATATGTCGAAAATACAAACAAAAAAAGTAGTTTTTTTTTATGATACCTATCCCCAAATTTATATTAAAAAAGTGTTTAAGACCTATACGGTATTTCAAATTTAAATCAATTTCATTGGCTAACACATGATGACATGGAATTTGAGTTAAAGTTAAAAGACCCATTTTGAGTTGAAATTTGCTTTAATGCTAGGTTTATCAAGCACATTCTACGTCTCTTCCACTCCTAAGTATTGCATACAATTCAGAACCAAACCAGGGTGAAAAACACAACAAACTACAAGGAAACACAACAACACAAGCTTCACTCACTCTGTAACAGAGGAAACCACTGCAGAAATACCTTTCACGAATCAGGAGAGTGAAACAAACCGTTCTGAACAATAGACCACTGCAAAAAAACACTGGGGAGACCACGAAGGACTACACTCTCATAAAATCAAGTGATCTCCACTACCCATTTACTCAGCAATACCACGAGTTTCTCAACCAGGATTGAATGACCAGCATGAAAAACACAGAACATAACACGACTTTGCAAGCAGGATCGACGAACAACACCCATGAACCAAATGGTTGAATGAATAGAATAATATGACAATCCACGACCCTCGAAAACAAAAACCCCTTCTTGCGTCTAGGAGAAAGGATTGACTGAAACTCATCACATGCTTCCTCGCTGTAGAAGCAAAAATGTGGCTTCCCTAGACTGCAGACTTGCAGGCTTGCTCAATCAAGCAATCAGACTTCCATGCCTTGCGCTGCCCAATACATTAACTACCTCATCCAACTTTTGGAATAAATTAATGATTGAGGACAGAGGACAAAAGGTAGCTGAGGATTCATGGGTTTCCCCATTAACATCTGGTCACACCCTATTGGTTAAGGGGGTTTGACTAACTCCCAACCGTATCCCTTATGGAATCATGCCCCCATCTCTTTCACGTTGCAGTCCCATAGCTAGCTGTGGTATTTTATTAAAGTGTGCATTTACATGATATTCAAAATGCTCTGTGCTTGTCTTAGCACCAAAACCATAGGTATCAACCTTGATCACCTATCCACAAAACATCAATCAATGGAAGGGCCTTGGCCTTGAGCTCCTTTCCATGATTCAAATACAATGCATACATCATGTACAATCTTAATACCATGGGGTCAAAACCGGGGTGTTAGAATTTGATTGCCCTTCTAAGATCCTCTAGGGAGATGACCTCCATGAGAGAATTATTTTGTTCATTGTTTACAAATGAAGGATATAGGGAAATGATCCTCATTATTTGTGAAATGGATTCTGAACTATCCTCTTTGAATAAACCACTAAAGTGTTGGACACCCAGGTGTGCTAGATTCTCAAACCTAGAAACAACTTCACGCTCATTATTTTCCAATTTCCAAATATTGTTTACATTCTTTTGATGATTGATAAACTGATGGAATAATTTTGAGTTCTCATCACCCTTTTCCATCTAAACTGTGTTGCACTTAAGTCTCCACTGTTTTGCAGTTTCAGCTAAGATAGCCTTCCTTTTAGACACAAGGTCGATGAATGCCTTCTTTGATGCTAGAGAGGTAAAACCTGCAGGTTCATTACTTACCATGCCCCGAATCTCACTATCAATAGATACCAGATCCACATGCTTTTGTCTCCTTTTTCTACAGTCCACTGCATAGTAACCCCTTTTAAGGATTTCAAATTTTGTTGAAATTGAATAAACGTCATCTCTCTAAACAAGGGATGGTGAGGAATCCAATGGCTACGATCTAGTCGACAATATTTAGGATGTTCTAGATAAATAGCGTAGAATTTAAAGGGACAAGGAGGTTTGCGATCTGATGCAGAAATATCTAGTATGATCAGGAAGTGATATAAATAGCCATCCAATATCGCCCAATGTTTCATGCAGAAATAATTATGTAAGGAGTCCCCAGAGACAAGAAACCTCCCAAGCCTTTTATCTATATATGCATGTTCCACACGCATATTCCTCCATGTGTGATTGAGTTTAACCGAAGCGATATCATATCAAGAATTTTCCTACAACAAAGAAAGTAATCTATGACGGGGGTCTCTGTGGGAAGTGTCACCCAATATTTCGCTATCCTCAAGGGAGAAATTTAAGTACCCTCCAATAATAATCCTTTCTCGAGAGATGATACCAAGTTTTTAAAAAAATTCCTATAAATTGAACTTGTTGATATATGGGCCATATATATTGATCAGGTTGAAACATAGGACGACTTCTCTCGCGAATATAAAAGTACCCAAAATAGAGTCCATTCCCTAAGAGTTAATGAGGAAGAAAGTATTCTTATTCCACCTAGTCACCATGTCTCCATATATTCCGAAGGCATCAATCCCCACAAACTCCCAACCAGGAAAGAGCATTCTAAGATCACCAATCAGGGATTCTCTATAGGAAGAGGATCTTGGGTCCTCCACATGCAATGAATCTCTTCAAGGAGAGTCATTTTGAGTCCAGCCCTCTAGCAATAGTTGTTGGATAATATCAGTATTTTTGGGGTCTAGATTTAAGAAGAATATTACATAGATTCCGTCGATGGTTGTTTGAGAGCACGACCAAATGTATCGTAGGACCCGATCTCGTGAAAATGCTAGAGTAGATATGTTAGGAGAGCTAGAGAGAGGTCTGTTGTATATACCAAAACAAATGTCCTGGCGAATTTTAGAGCAAAGATTATAGGACCTAGGAATATTTGAATAAGCATAAAATGTCACAGGAGTGCTAGGAGACGATGTTGACCCTTCTATATTATCTGCGGGTTCCGTAGGGAGGGGTTTGTTCAATGGTTTTGGGGAGGATGTTGGGTTTGGGCATGTATCAGGAGAGGGAGGGATCCTTCAGAAGGTATATGGAGTGTCTCTAGCCCGAATTCCCTAACCAAATGGCGGTATTACTAATGAAGGACAAGGGGAACTGGGGTGAAAATTGGAACAGAGTCCTTTAGAGCATAAATCAAAGACACCTACATTGAAGAACAATAAAGAGAAATAGGAGTCAAATAAGGAATTGAGGGGATGTCTTCAGAAGTAAGCTTAATTGATTCCAATGATGAACCTGAGTCAAATTTGTCTAGAATATGAAGAAAAAAAATCCCTAGGATAGAATGTCGTGACATGAACTCTGTGACTGCTCCCATGACTTGGGATCATTGTGAGGCACAAGAGGATTCGATGTTGATGTGTAGGAAGGTGAAAAGACTAATGGGACATACTACCAAATATTTTATACCAATATATTGGGAAACAACTCGAGAGGGAAGGTCATTGAAAGTAACAAGCCCCTTACCCTTCTTGACCATGCAAAAACCTAGTTTACATTCCTTTTCCACATGGACATATGCATGGCACCTGAAATAGCAGAAGAGGAGGCCAAAGTAATCAATAATCTAACAAGAAGATCATAGTCCCACCATAAGGTCTATCTCGTCTAGAAGGCCTTCCTTGGGGTCCACATCAAAAAGTATCCAACACAGTGTCATCAATTCGAAGCATGTAAGCTAAAATCGGTAAACACATATCCACTGATGCCATCACCAATGTTCTTGAAGACCCATTCAAACCAAATATCAGAGGAAAACCTGGTAGCTTAGCCCACAGTCATCACTTATATTGTTTCTCCTTACGAGCATCGAAAAAGGAGGTCTTCCTATGAAACTTAAGAGTATTATGGCCCAACAACCAAACCCCTTCAAGGGTGAAAATGGCATTGTATTTGGAGGAAAGGATGATACCGAACCACCCTTTTGCGAACTGAATGATACTAGGGTGAATACCAAATGGAAGATTCCATATTTTGGAGGCCTAGCTCCAGAAACACACTAAACTTATATGTTTCATGGAGAACCTTCCAAATAGAGATCTATCTTACAAGTCCTCTTCTTATGAAAGGTCAACATCTTCGCATAGAGATAATGAACGGGGATTAACCTTCTTCCGTCCAAGATGGGAAGATTCAAGTCGAGAGGATGGTTTAGAAATAGAGCAAGGTAAAGGGTCATCCTAATTGAAATCCGAAGAACTAGAGTTTGTTATGGGGAGGTTAGTGGTGAAATTCAAAGGGTTGAGAAGTTCACTATAAACAGATGGAGAATATAATATGCCACCCACTACTGAGTCTAGTTTTCTAGTGGATTTATTAAATGGAATTTATCCTCTCACAGAGTCCTAGGTAAATGAAACGACCTGGACCCATCACTGGACTTCCACAAAAGGGTGTCCCATCGAGATTAGTAAAAAATAAAGAATATAAAGTGGCTAATATGTGTGGGTACGGATAGCTAAACAAGATCCCTGAAGGGACACATAAGAAGTGTTGAAATGATGAAAGAATCTTACAAAATGGCACTAATAGTGGGTCCTAGTAAGAGCCATAACTACAACATCGGAGCACAAATGCCCTAAGCACTATTACTCTCGAAGGAGGTTTCTATGGTCGCAATCGCTCAGTGTAAACTTTGTTACTTAAATATAAAAGTTTATAAATTATTTTAAGGATAAGTCAAACATCCAAGTCCCATCTTTTATTATTTTCCAAGGCATCCATTTCTTCTTTCATTGCTAATTTCTACTTACCACTTTCAGAAACCTTCATTGTTGTTTCCACTTACCACTATCAGACACCTTCATTACTCCCTCATAACAACCAGGTTCTCCATCTTTGGTAATCAAAGAAATAGATGTAACAAAATCATCATACATTTTTGGAAAAGTCTTGACCCGTGTATACTTTCACAAAGATGGTTATTACAATTCCTCAATTTCTTGGAAATTTTTTGTCTCTGCATCTTCTTCTTTGGGAGCATCTTCATGAGAAACTTCATGATCCTCCTCTCTTATAGATGACTGAGTATGCAATTGAATTTGTTGAATCTGTGGTTTTTCTTCCTATTTTATTTTGCCATCTTCCAAATCTAACTTCATGAGTGACATTTCATCAAATACAACATCTCTGTTAATAATGATTTTGTAGGCAATGGGATCCCACGATTTGTATCCCTTAACACCATCACCATATCCAACAAAGACATACTTCTTTGATTTCAGATCTAACTTAGAACACTGATTGTTTGGAACTATAGCATAATCATGACAACCAAAAACTTTAAGATTCGAATAATTAGAAGGGCGTCATGTCCATACCTCTTCAGGAATATTACAATCTATTGCAATTGATGTGATCTATTTACCATATATCATGCTTTAAGAATTGCCTCTAGCCACAATTCCTGCTGTAACTTGGCATTACTGAACATACACCTTACTCTCTCTAGTAGAGTCTTGTTAATGCATTCAACAACATCGTTTTGCTACGAACTATATACTGTGGTTTTATCCCAGCTTCCTTATAATAATTCTCAAACTCCTTGGATGTGAACTGACCTCCATTATCAATCCTTAAGAACTTGATTATCCTACTTGTGCTCTTTTCAACCAAAGCCCTAAATTGCTTAAATGCATTAAACACATCATATTTTCTCTTTAATAAATAGATCCAATCCTTCCAAGAATAATCATCTATAAATGTAACAAAGTATGATGATCCTCCATAGGAAACTATAGGGGATGGACCCCAAACATTAGAGTGAATGTAATCTAGGATACCTTTGCTAACATGCATTCATGTGTTAAAATTTTGCTTAGCCTATCCACCAAACACACAGTGCTTGCATAAATTAAAATTCATATATTTTATACTAGGGAGTAACTTACGATCCATAAGTACCTTCAGTCCCTTCTTGCTCATATGTCCTCAGCGTTGGTGCCATAGATGAGTAGGGTCACTTGTAGCTTCAGACACAACCGCTACTTGACTTACCACATAACTCCCTTCTAATTTGTACAAGTTCTTGATCCTTATTGCTTTCATGAACACTAAGATGCCCTTGGACACCTTCATAACTCCACCTTGAACCACAAACTTGTAACTAGCAACATCCAGAATTCCCATAGATATTAGATTTTTTCTTAGTTCAGGAACATGCCACACCTTAGTCAATGTTTTCACATTGCCATCATACATCCTGATTTTGACGCTTATGATTTCGAGAATTTTACAAGAAATATCATTTCCCATATAAACAACCCCTTCATCAATTGGTTGATATGATGAAAACCAAATTCTGTGAAGACACATATGGTGAGAGGGACCAAAATCTAATAGCCAATTATTTTGATGTTGCTGTACATTAGAAATAGACAGTACCTCATTAACCATTTCTAGACTTGCTTCTGCTATGTTTGCTTCCTTTGTGGAATGATCTTGGGATGAATCCTCAAATCTTTTTCTCTTCCAACAATTCTTCTTTAAATGAACTGATGTTGCAAAACCATCACCTAAGCTTAACCTTCTTTACTTTTGACTTCGACCTAAATGTATGTCTCGAACTCTGCTCTCTTTCACTTGATCGACCTCTAGTCGCTACTACTATTGATGAAGAAGTTTCTTGATTATTCTTCCTTCGTTGCTCTTCTAATAACAAGGCTCTAACAACAATTCCATAATCAAAGGATTCTATATTACTAAATGACATAGAGGTAATAAGATGATCCCATGAATTAGGCAGCATTGGCACAACAAGGCTATTGCCTTCTCTTCATCATCAAGCTTCGCATCATTGAAGGTATTTAGATGATCATGGATATTCAAACCATCAGTCACTCTCGGGGTATATAGCTTCCTCTTCAGAAATATTCTATTGGTCAGGTATTTGGTCATATATAGGATTTCGAATTTAACCCATAAGCATGCTATCGAATCTTTTTCAACAATGTTAAACAAGGCATCATATGTTAAACACAGTCAAATGGTACTGAGAGATTTTGATTCCAGATCCTCCCAGACTTAATTCGACATGTCCACTGGCCTTTTTTTATTTTCCCAAAAAGGCTTTTTGTGACCCTTGTTGCACAAGCAGATCTTTCAACTTGAGTTTCCATAACTCAAAATTGGTCTTCCCGCTGAACTTCTCCACCTCAAACTTCGCTACTCTGTGCCTTAGTCATTTTCTCAACCAACCAGATTCAATCTTGGACCCCCGTTCACTTCTTCGCCTTGATCTCTAGTAACTTGGCTGTGATAACACTTGTTATAGTGGAATGTTAAACAATACAAAGATCAAACAAAATAAGCATAGCATAATGACAAACACGTAATAATGAACACATAGATTTAACGTGCTAAAACCCTCGAGAGAGAAACATCCACATAAAAAGTGTATAATTTAGGTGTTAACATATATTTGAAATATTACGTTTATATATATATTCAAAAACACAATTTAAAAATTTTTAATTTTACATTTTTCCAAAAAAATGAAAAAAAATCTAAATTATAAAATAAAATATCATCTTCCTCTTGGATAATCTAGAATAGAATAGAATAAAATAGAATAGAATACCATACCATCTTTGTCTTGGATAGTCAATGAAGCCATCAGCCAAATCATTGTTGTCTAAAATACAATAAAATACCATCTCATCAAATAATCTAGAAAAATACCATCTTCCTCTTGTATAGTCAATGAAGCCATCAGCCAAATCAGTGTTGTCTAAAATAGAGTAAAATACCATCTTCCTCTTGGATAGTCAATGAAGCCATATGCCAAATCAGTGTTGTCGTTAATTTCAGGATTATCAGTGTTATCATTATTTTCATCATTTATGGATAAATACTTTATGTTTAGAATTAATATTATAAAAGACATGTTATTGTGCTGAAAAGTGATAAAAATATTGATATTAATACCTAATTTAAGTTTAAAAACAATTATATAAAGATATATATACAATATAAATAATGGAGATTTACATACATACTTCCGTTATAATTCAGAAAAAATGGATTGGATTCCAGGAATAGTGTAATGGTTTTAAGACATGTCCATAGGAAATTGTCAAACAGGATTATTTTTTGGGGGATTACGCTGTAATTACAGTGTTGTCATCAGTATCACCGAGGGGGATTACGCTGTAATTACACGTTGTAGGTGGCAGAAAGTCGGTTCACAGTATGTTCTACTGTATGGTAATATGATTATCGTATGAAAAATGAGCAGCATGACGCAACCTGAAACCGAGATAACAAATGAAAGAAGCACCGGGAATACAAATAAAGAGAGATTGTACAACCCAAAACATGAGAATTATGAAAAATATCAATGTCAGGTGAAAGATTAGAATACTGTGTGAAAAAGACCAATTTTCGTCCGTGAGAGCTGTGAACGAGTCGAATGCTCTATTGTATATAGAAATGTTTTATATTTTTATTATTATTTTAAAGGTGGTAGAACTCATAGTTCAGTTGTGAAATTGAGAATGATTGGCATAGCGGAAGAGTGGTTTTTGAATGTTTGCTATCTGTATAGGATTAGCTTAGTCAGCTATTTAGTTTTGTGGAAATGGTTGATTGTTAAATAAGAATTAAACATTAAATTTGTAAACTCTATAATCAATAAGTAAAAAAAATGTATGGTGCCTTGAATATCTACTAATGTAAAGCTATTGAGATAACTTTAACTTGAACCACAATAAAACAAATGATTTGGTTGATGCAGCTTGGTAGGTCGGCTATGAAGGATACAACCTGCTTGCTAAAATTGGAAACCGCTGTATGAGTGATGCAGGACATTAGGGGCGGAGCAGGGATGGCGCCGGGCTGGTGCAACATTGCAGGCATTCCATGGCGGCATTTACCCTTGACCTTGTGATGGACGCTGCTGGTTTCTGGGGCTCTCGGGTTTGTTTTCCTTCCTTAATCTTGTGGGGCTGGTTATTATTCGTCTCCTGTTCTCGTGGGTTGGTTTCTTGCTGGCGTCTGGGTTTGCAAGGTGGTTATTGCTAGTCGGTAGCCCTCTTGGAGTCCCTCCCCTTCACTGGGGGACTAGTACCAACCAAGAATAAAAATAAGTGGGAAGTTTATCGTTTTTTCTCTGCTGCCTTCGTGGAATTCAGATTTGTCGGGTTCACCACCCCTGCATGGGTTTCTCCGTCGTTGTTTTTGTGTATTTGTCGACTGTCCCTATTGGCAGGTTCTGGGTTGACTTCTGTTAACCTCTGACGTACTCAAGGGTTTTGGGTTTCCACTTATGGTTTTTTTGGTCACCTTGCCTGGCACACGGTCCTTATTTCGTGGCCTCTCCTCCGGTTTTTCAGACGTTCTATTGGTTACAGGGGTTTTTCCCATCACTCATTCTGTTGGTTTTTTCTTGTCCTTTGGTCTTGGGCTGACCCCGGCTAACCCTACCTTCTGGGTTAGGGTTTCTTCCATGTTCGGCTCGGGTTTTTGTGGGCTGAATTTTGTTTATCTTGGTCGGTCACAGGGGCTCGAGGTTCCTTCAATGGGATTCTTAGTCTTCTCTCTTGGCACACGGTCCTTCTCACCTGGCCTATCCTCCGGTATTTTTGACTTGCTGTTGGACTCTAGGGCTTTTGCTGACGGTGTTCTCATATATTGTGGTCGTGGGCTGACTCAGGCTTCTCATAGGGTCTGGGTTTCTTCCCCCATTGCTCAGGGCTCGGTGGCTTGGGTCATGATTTAGTTCTGGCGGGCATTGGTTACCATGGTTGTGTGACTGTGACTTGGGGCTTGGTTATCTATCTCGTTGATTCTGTGTTGACATCGGGGGACTTTCCCACATGGCTGAGCTGGCTGCTCCCATGCGCTTTCGCCGCAAGAGACATGCCAAGTGTATTAAAACCCAAGAAAGGCGCTTTCACTTTGTCCTCGGTCATGACATCTTCATGTACAGAGTTTCTTCTCTTTGCTCTTGTGCCCTCATTGGGAAAATGGAGTACTACAGGATGGGTAAGTCGGCCTGGGTGGAGTGGGCTACGGAGCACTGGAAACCCCTCTTCGACTACATTCCCACTATCAGTTTGTTATCGAACGAGTTTTGTCTTTTTGGAGGAGGAGCACTGCACCCATATCCTTGAGGGTATTTGGTGCATCGGAGCGAGATCCATGGTTCTTGGACGCTGGCATTCTCGCTTTGATCCTCTTCTGGAAAGAATCACAAAGCGCCATTTATGGGTGCTACTTCCATACCTTCCGTTCCCTCTTTGGAACAAACATGTCCTCGAAGGTATAGCCAATCCAATAAGCAGGTTTGTAGTTGTCGAGGCAGATTTCCATCTCGCCTATGACAAGAAGATCGCTTGGGTTCTTGTCGAGTTAGAAATCTCACTTGGTTTACCTGCAGAAGTGGAAATCCTCTGTAATGAACGTCTCTTGGTCCAGCGGCTCAACTACCTCCATGTGCCGTTCCGATGTAGCAATTGTCATGAGACTGGTCATCTTTGGCATACTTGTCCCTCTTTGAGATATGGATGTGTTGATTCGGGCTCAGAAGTCTCTCTGACTGTCTCCAATCAGGTCGACCCCACACTACAGGATCATATTATTCCAGGTACTCATTCCAATTCTCTCTCTCCTTCTGATGTTGTCTTTGATACCTTTCTGGACGCCATTGATGATTTGATTATGTCTCGTACTAAAGTTCCTCTACCCAATTCCTCCTCGGCCCCCATACCCCTCGCCAATACTTTGTCTTCGTTGCCTGAGTCTCTACCGGTACTTGAACAGGTACTTCCCAGTGATTTGTTGCCTCCTGTTCCGAACTCATTCTCGTCATTTAGGTCTTCCCCGGCAACTGCAGGCTCGCCTCCCCTTACTGCTCCTGAACATACCCTTGTCTCACTGCCTACACCTTCCTCGCACCACACCATTGCATCGACTCTACCTTCTTTAACTTCACTTATAGATTTCACACCACTCTCTCACCCAAGAACTCCACCGGCTTTTACTCCATCCTCCAGTAGTCCTAACACATCCCCTTCCTTCTCTGACCCCTCCCTTCAAAAATCACTGTCCATTTTCACGACTACGACCCCTACTTCACCTTCCACCCTTCACCTTAACTCCATACGATTTGCTAATGTGACTGTCCGGTAAAAAAAAAGGATAAGTCGAAGGTGGACCTATCCTCTGCTTCTCCTCCCTATATCCCTCTTTCTGTCTGCATCAAAGATGTGGCCCGTGGCATGCCTTCCCGGGGACTTAGAGCGATGTCTCCCCATCAGAATGTTCCATGATGAAGCTTTTATCCCTCAATGTTAGGGGTCTTGGAGGTAAGACCAAAAATTATAATCTTCGTGCTCTCTTCCAGTCTCTTGGTCCAGATATGATTCTCCTACAAGAAACCATGTGTAGTTCCTCCCCTGCTTTACTAGCCTTCTCAAAACTTCTTCCTTCTTGGGAATTTTGTGCCATCAGTGCATCAGGCCTCTCAGGAGGACTCCTTATGGCCTAGACCCCACACAGGGTTAAGTGTCGTGCCTTCCAGACTTGTGCTGGCATCTTGGTTCAGGCCTCTTTCTATGGTATGTCCTCCCCTATTGCCATCCTTAATGTATATGGCCCCTATAGAGATCGTGAACTTTTCTGGGAAAAGGCACTCAGAGGGGGCATTATTAACACCCTGAATCTTGTTCTGGGAGGGGACCTAAACCTCACACTGAACTCCTCTAAGATTTGGGGACAAAAGGCTTCACCTGACCCCCTCACTCAACACTTTTTGTCCCTTTTTTACTCGGTGGGTATTGTGGATTTGGCTCCTCAGTTTGCTGGGCCTACTAGGCAGAATGGTCGTGTGGGAGATGATGGTATCAGTAAAAGATTAGATAGATTTTTAATCTCAACATCCATGATTCCTTCACTGGGGGTACACAGGGTATGGACTCAGTGTGCTGACATTTCTGACCACTACCCAATATGCTTTGAATGGAACAAGTAGAGAGGTTCCTGTAACTTTCTGTTTAAATTTAATCGTTCGTGGCTCAATGATCCAGCATTCTCTTCATGGTTATCGAAGCGATGGCCTCATCTTACCCATGGAGACTATGCTCATGGTCTTGAATCCCTCTACCATAAGCTGCGCATGCTTAAAAATGAAGCGAAGGTATGGATCAAGGACAAACAGGCTTGGATGGACTCCAAGTCCAATAGTATTGACCGCACCATTGTATCTCTCCTCTTGGGCACGTCTAATGGTATCCTCTCCAATGAGGATATGGCACAACTGACCCACCTTAGGACTGAAAAGAAGAAGATTCTGGATCATTATATGCTGACTTGGCAATTAAAAAGACGAACTAAATGGGCCCTGTAGGGTGATTCGAATACCAAATATTTCCACATGCTGGCTTCTGGCAGGCGGAATCAAAACATGATTTGGTCTTTGGCTGATGAGGATGGTAATAGCTACGAAGATGAGGCAGCACTCAAAGAACTGGGTCAGTTACATTTTGCAAATATATTCAAGGATGATGGTGGCACATGTTTGCTGCAACAACTAAAGGTTGTCATGCTTTATCCTAAGATGATATCAGATGAGAATGCATCTGACCTCACCTGTCCTGTTACTCTTGGGGAAATAGAATTTGCACTGAAATATTTTAAAAAATATAGGAGCCCAGGTCCAGATGGTTGGCTTTTCAAGTTCTATCTGCACTTTTTTGATCTCATGGGTCATGAAATATTGTCCGCTGTTGATTCTACCAGGGTCTCAGGTATTATCCCATCCTTGCTGAACTCGACCTTCCTCGCTCTGATACCCAAAATAGATAAACCTAGGACCTTTGCAGATTACAGGCCCATCTCATTGTCTAATCTTCTATATAAATTGATCTCTAAGGTCATTGCGGTCAGGATCAAGCCCTTTTTGGACTCTGGTATCTCTCAAGAACAATTTGACTTCCTTAAAAACCGTCAAATCGTCGAGCCAATTGGTATTGTTCAAGAGACTCTCCACTCTGTCAAAACAAAAAATATTTGTGTCTTCATCCTCAAAATGGACTTGATTAAGGCCTTTAATCATGTTAACTGGACCTATATCCATCTCATATTGATACAGATTGGGACTCCTCTCCTGACTGTTAACTGGATTTTGGGTTGCCTCACCTATGCAAAATTTGTTGTTCTGATCAACGGGACCCCTTTGAATTTTTTTTCTGCTACTAGGGGCATTCGACAAGGTTTCCCATTACCACCATTGCTCTTCATCCTTGTCATCGAGGGTCTCAGTCTATTAATCTCCGATGCACAGAACCATGGTCTTATCCGAGGCATTCAGATCACTTCCTCCCTTGCTCTTACCCATCTTCTTTTGGTGGACGATGTGATCTTAATGGGAACTGGCACATTACAGGAATGGGTTGCATTTGATGTAATTCTTGATACCTTCTATAAGGCATCCGGTATGTGTACCATCCTTGATAAATATTGCTTGGACTGTATAATAATATAGATGCTGTCAATTACTTGGATATTGCCAGGGTACTACCTTATCAGATGGAGCCGATTTATTCTGGTTTTAAGTACCTTGGATACTATATTAAACCTCTTGGCTATAGGGTTTGTCATTGGAATTGGCTGGTACAGAAATTTGAAAAGAGGATTAGTCTATGGACCCACAAGCTACTCTCTTTGGGAGGCCGTTTGATTCTTGTTCAGTCTGTGCTTTCCAGTATTTCGATTTATTGGCTGGGATTAGCTCCCATCCTAGCATCTATCCTACACAAGCTCAGGAGCATCACGTTCGCTTTCTTATGGGGATCCACCGAAAATAATAGAAGATATCATTTGGTAAACTGGCAGAGTCTCACATGACCAAATGAGTATGATGGATGGGGGATAAAAAATCTACACTGGTTCAGCATTGCTCTGCGCCTCAAAAAAATTTGGATGGTTCTGTCGAATGAAGGATTGTGGCATCGTGTACTTACCAACAAATATATGAAACACCTCACAATGGTTGCTTGGATACGAGGTAAGAGGTTCTGTACACATGGGGTATCTACTATATGGAGGGTTTTTTTACAGGCTCTCCCTTGGCTGGGAAGTCACCTTGCATGGAAGGTGGGTAACGGAGAAGATATAATGATTGGTATTGACCCGATTATTGGTGTCCCCTTCTCACTCAACTTACCAAATGAGCTGAGATCCTTTCTGGAGGATTTGGACATCAACACACTCTTGCAGGCTCGCAATACTTTACCAGAATCTCAGCATTACTGGTACACAACCGAGGAGTTGTGTATTGATGGGGTTTGGAAAGATGCCTGGAATACATACACGAGGGGTCTGGTACTCTGTGGTATACGTCTCTCAACACATACCGATTCTCTTGTATGGGACTTCAACAAAAAGGACGGCTCTATCTCTGCTAAACGTGTATATGATTGCATAGTAAATTATTTTTACCCTTCTTTTGGAAATCAGCTTCACACTTTATTATGGTCCAGTGCTCTCCCACACAAAATTGGATGCTTTATATGGTTGGTATTAAGGAACAAAATCCTTACTTGGGATAACCTTCAAAAACAGGGGTGGTCTGGTCTAGGTATATGTGCTCTGTGCTATTTTGATGAGGAATCTGTCATACATATCTTCTCACACTGCTCTGTTTGGAAGAATGTACTTGACCACATTTGTGTCCAGTTTCAGCTGCCTCCTCCTCCTCACGCTGACTCACTTGTTATATTTGTGGAAAATTGGGCTGTAATTTTCCCTAGACACTCGGCTCTATGTTATATCCGATTCCATATGATGTGGTCCATATGGAAAGCACGAAACTTGTCCCTATTTGAAGGGAAGAAGAGGACTGTTCTTAGCATCGTGCATCAAATCACAAATTCTGTGCAAATGTATTCTTCTCCGACTGTCAAGGTCAAAAAAGTCAGGATGATTGGGCATCCTCCCTGTATTATATACCCATGTGGATTTTTCGATGGTGTCTCTACCACAAATGCAGCCGGTCTTGGATATAGCTTATACTTGAATGAGTCACACTACTTCGAGTTCACGCCGGGGGTTGGAAATGGCTCCAATACAAAAGCAGAATTACTTAGCCTATGGGCTCTTCTGCTCTCATCCCAGATGATGAGGATCCCCTTATCCCACATATTTGGTGACTCTTTAGTTATCATCAATTGGGCAAAGGGATCCACTGCTCTCTTCCCACCAGAACTCTATCACTGGTGCTGGGAAACTCAAAAGCTAATTACTGGCTTTCAGGATCTGTCTTTCAGCCACATCTACCGTGAACACAATCGGATTGCAGACTGTCTCTCTAAAACTGCTCTCTCTTTGTCTCTAGGTTATGGTTGTTTCTATGAATTTATGGAGGACCATTTGGTCACATATGATACCTTTCAGCTCTTTTGAGTCTTGTACGGGGAGCTTACTCCTCTTATTGATTAGCTGATTGCTGCTCTTTGAGTGGTCTTTTTTAGATAGCTAATCTGATCCCTTTGGCTCACGGTAGATGGGGTTTGATGAGATTGATCCCCTCCATGATTAGACAGTTTTACTGATGGGAACTCTCACTCTATTGTCATGCCTTTCCCCCTGGCTGCAACTGGATGTGACTTATTATCATGTATAAGCTGTATTCTTTATGAGATGTAACCCATATCTGGAATGGTGCTCTTGATGCCCTTTGATTCTTAATAAGAATAACAAGGACAGGCTTTTTTCTTCCTGAAAAAAAGTAAAAAAAAATTAAAAAGAAATGTTTAAATTTATTTATAAAACCATACATAACTTAATGAATTATTATAATTCTTATAGTGCATAAACAACCTAGGATTTAGTCATAAATAAACTAAACTTATACTTAACAATTTTAAGAGTAAACATTCCAATAAGTCATTCCTATGACCGTATACCCGTGTATGGTTTCTAAAGTCTTTTGATTCCTTTGACCCTATACCGGTGTATGGTTTCTAAAGTCTTTTGATCAATTACTTGTGCCCAAAGTTAATGAGTCCTGGGGAAGTTACAGTTTGTCTTACCAGTATATGGTTTCTAAAGTCTTTTGATCAATTACTTGTGTGCAAAGTTAATGAGTCATGCGGAAGTTACGGTTTGTATACTAGCTTGCTTTATCATATGGATGACTTCACCATGTTTTTAATATGTTTTAAGCTCTTCATCAAGTGATGATGACATCATCACGTTTTTTCAGGTATTTCTTGTTTTTGGGGTATTGAGGTCCGTCAAAAGTATGTTGAGTGGGTAATCTTTGGATGCGGAATTTAGTTCCGCATCCAACGAGCTCTCCCGATCAAAATTTGAGTAAAAACACGGGTAAATATGTCAAAAATACAAACAAAAAAGTAGTTTTTTTATCATACCTATCCCCAAATTTATATTAAAAAAGTGTTTAAGACCTATACAATATTTCAAATTTAAAGCAACTTCATTGGCTAACACATAATGACATGGAATTTGAGTTAAAGTTAAAAGGCCCATTTTGAGTTGAAATTTCCTTTAATGGTGAATTGTTTATTTGGAAGAAATAAGGCTATAACAGCCCGGGGTTATGACAACCCACGATATAGATTTGGTTTAAAGCGTGACTGTGTGATTAGTTAAAACTTGGCCGAGGCCGTAACTAGGGTCCTTACGACCTATCCTTTTGGTATGCGTTGTTTGAATTAAAGGATTGTGGCATAGCTTAAAAGCATAGCCTGCACATTCTAGATATATTAGCATGGATTGTAAAGAGATGGTTATACGATTGCTTACTGCTTGAGTATAACCTGCTTATGGTTTTATTATTGTTACTGTCTTGGTTTTAGACATCTATAGGCTTCGATGTCGTGACCTCTTGATGACAAAATGGGTTTTAGTTGTTTCCAATGGTTATTATGATATGTTTGGTTATGTGTAGATAGATTTAAATGGGACCTTTAAAACCTTTTATGATTTATAATGGATGACTGTAATAATAGGACTGTGAATTAAACATTTGAGCTATGGAAAATGGATGCGATTTGGATTGTAGATTTTATAATAATACAGAGTTTGATAATGGACCACATGGATGGTCACGATACCTTCTCTGTTTGGTTAATTTTGATTATGTTTATTAAAATGGAATGTTATGATATTTAATTTGTTTTTACATGATTATGCAGAGCAGACCTTAGAAGGTATTTAATATTTTGTTAGCTTGTTTATTATATGAATTATGTTCCTAGTAGATCTATTTTAAAATATTTAGGTTCTGCTCTTTAGTTTATAATAAATCAAATAGTACATAAATTATAAAACTATTTGAAGACTAATATATATATGT
>LPNX010733990.1:275519-286838 GCA_001517045.1 Pseudotsuga menziesii
AATCATAAACAATAATGAAACTTTGGGAAGAAGTACAATAGGCCTTCAAGGGTTTCATACCTGAAATTGAAGCTTTGTCAATGGTTGCACCTGCACACTTAAATAACCAGCCTTAACAATTCAATGCATATCTAACCTCTGTTTGATGACCAAATCACTTGGGAACTACCATGTTCCTTCCAACCATGACCCGGAACTGTTCCTGGTTCTAATCTGGACCCCCCCGAGCTGGACTCCAACATGTAAGTAGCTTAGAGATCCTAAGGTAGGGTTTCCTAACTGGTAATCAGTTTTGAATCAATCATCTTTTCCTTACAGGAAAATTTATCCAAGAAAACACTAGAGAGCATAACAGGCAGAATAATAATTCTCCTAGATAAAAATCAGAACCCCCAAGCCTTTGCTTGCCTTGAGTCTTTATAGGAAGACTTTTCAGTCAAAGGGGCAATTAAATCAAGAAATCCTTGATTTCTTGATTTAACCCTTTTTAATTTACTGGGGTAGTTTTCAATTCTTAACCTGGGAACTTTTAACTAGTTCCTAGTTAGTCTTTCATAGATATTTCACTATTTATTAATCCTTTAATAATAAATAATAATTGGTGGAGTTTCTGTTCTTTCTTTATTCAATCATATAATTAATCATAATTAATTCTTTATGCATACTATGTATAAAATACATAGTATTAACATACTTGTTAACACTTGTCTTCGGGCATCATGGGTCATGATCCCTTAGACTTAACGACACTTTGTTTATGAAGGTCAAGTAGATAGATGGCTCAGGTCTACTAGGCTAGGCAACTCTAAGCATCATTGCATGTTGGATTTCCCTCGTATAACATGGTAGTTCTTCAGTACTTGATGAGAATACAAAAATTTGAAATTTCATTTAATCACTTAAAAAAGTATGATGAGATCAATATTATTCCTTGAGTCATTTTCACTTGGAGATGATTTTAATCTTTTCAGTAACCCCTAGCGCTTACCAGAGCCCATACTCAACGCTTATTACAAGTAGTTACAAACATAGTGCAATTCCAGAGCTCTCGCTCAACACTAAATGCTAGGATGTACTTGTACGATACACCTAGGGATACAATGGTCAAAGATCCAATGCTCCAGAGATTATGCTTAACACCAACATGGAATGCTCCAGAGCTTATGCCCGACATTTCCAAATTATATTTTCATGTGTTCCAGAGCTTTATGCTCAACACAAATGTAATTACTCATGTGCTCCAGAGCCTTTCGCTCAACACAAAACATCTCATCGATCATGTGCTTCATGGTCCACGCCCAACACAAACATTTCATCAATCATGTGCTTCAGGGTCCACGCCCAACACAAAACATATATATACCTATATATCATCAACAATTGGCTTACGCCCAATATACAAAACAAATCATCATGTTCATATACAGTGGGGTCTTCGACCCAAAAATAAAACATCAATATAATCATTATGATCAATAGGCTCATTCCTATAAATGGTAGGTCCAAAATTCGGGATATTACAGGATGCAGCGGCAGTGGGTGGGTGGCAGGGAAAAACCGTGGGGAAGGAGCAACGAGTGGGTCAAAGTAGGTGCAACAGAGGGATGAGCAACGCATGGGAGAAGGTAGGGAGTAGGAGGTAGGTGCAGTGGAGGGGGGGAACAACGACAACAACGTGGAGAAATGGGGGAAGTGATGGAGTGATGAAGGGTGGTGGGTTGTACCAACAGAGCTCTGATACCAATGAAAGAATAAGGAAGATGGAAGTAAGAAATGTAATGTAGAAATGTATATTTTATAAATGTAGAAGTTGATTTACATAATAAGTACCCCAATAATTTATACCCTAAGTGCGGAAAATAGGTGACTTTTCAAGTCACCTTTTAGTTTAATTAAATTAACTAACCTAGCTTAATATTTATTATTTGGCATTTGTTACAGCTCGGTAGATGGAGGATTAAATGTGCCCACATGAAAAGAGATAAAATGCCATCCAACTATGTAACCAGTTTTAGACCTAACAAAACCCCAAAATGGTTTAGTCTTCTGGGTTGTTTTTCTTTGTGTTTGGAATGGTGGGGAACAGCCAAAGGCTCTCGGCCCTTTTAGCAATCGGCCATCCACTGTTTTCCTGGCAGAGAAAAAAATGCTATGGCTCCTTAGCTAAGATGTCACCACCGGTTCATCACTGAGTTCTCGTATTGAGGTAAGATGTTCTTCATTTTTGTTTTGTTCAGTTTTAGAACAACATTAATTTATAAAAGTATTGTTTTAACCTCTGTTGGTTTGACTGGAAAGGAGTTTCAGCAGTACTTCCGTGGGTTGGATGAGCTTGGGTCAAGGGTGGCACCTGATGGTTTCAGTAAGACCTTGAGCATTTAACCATATCGGTCCTCACAGTGTGGTAAACGGCCGGAATATTGTTTCTCTTGTTTGGGTTTGGCTTCGTTGGATGTTGCAAGGCTTTCACAGCACCCCCCCCCCCCCCCCGCCCCCCCCACTTAGGTTCGATGGTATACATCTTGTTTGGTAGAGTTATGATGGTGATTTATTTAAGCCATCGAGCTGTGATAGAGTTTAAAATTTTATGATTTTCCCTTTTGGCTACAGACCGTAGATTCTGCATGTACTGAAACTCTTTGATGGAAAATTCCTATGAATTTTTAAGGGAAAAAATCCTCTGCGTTTTTGCTTATATTAAGTTTTGTATAAAATTTTGTGAAGCTTTAAAGGCGAACTAGCCACTACGCTTTGCTTCAAAGTTGGTTTAAATCATTGTATAAATGATGTTCCTGTTAATAGTATTACTATGTAGATTTTGTCCATCAGTATGTGAAGATCAATACTAGATCTCGTTGTACAATGTAGTATTTAGTGTTTAAAACTTTCAAAGAAATACTTGGAGTTTCTTCCTGGTTATGTTGATATCCTAAGATTTTCGTTGGTGAAAGAAACCGATTCTTGTCTAGTTTTGACTTGGGGAGCCACCATTCTAAAAGGTTGTTCAAAATTTGTTTTTTGTTCTTTGCATTTCTCTTTTATCATTCTATAAATTATTTTAATATTCCTCTATAAATTTATATATTATTTACATTTACTTGAATGGATTGGTATACGAAATACTGCGTGTAAACTTTGAATGGGTTATTAAACTGGGTTTTTATTAAATTAGTTACGGCTATGACTTATCTTTGTTGGATTTAGACGTTGTTGCTGTAGAATTTAGTTATTATACATTTTTTGTTACAAAATATCCTTTACATGCTTCGACCCTGCGACCTGTATCAAATTTCTTGGATGAATATTATAAAATCTTATTATAATTGTATACAGAGTTTTATTTGGTAATATGATTAGACACGTGGTTAGATTGATTCGACTATTGTATTATTTATAAGTTTTTAACCCTAAAACGGTTTATAAAAAGTTAAACCCAGTTCGTTTTTCTTTTAAAGAAAACTAAGCCTCTCGGCTAAAGAAAAAGGATATACTGAAAGTTCATTTAAATATTAAGTCTTTTGATGATAAATATTATTATGTAATTTTGTTTTTACAATCATGAACTCGTTTAGAAGTCATAGTGTTTTTAGTTTATCCGTTCAAGGGATTTACTATTTTCAAAATAAAAAGAGTAAGCCCTTACTGTAAAGAGGTTCATTATTTGTTTTACACGACGATATCTCTATTTTAACCTTTTTGTTAAACTGCAAGGGTCTTTAAAAGAAAATCTAAAAAAATACTAAATACTATTTATCTATGTATACTATTTATTATCAGATGAACTTATATACATAATTATAATACTGTATTTAAATGAGAAATATACGATAGCCTATTGATTCTACTATGAACTTCTTTGTAAACAGTAGCATTATGAACTAATAATTTATAGATAATAAAATAGTTTCCTACTTATTACAGAAACATATAATAGTTCTGGTAAACTTTAACCTTCATAAAATCCCTCAAATATAGATATAAAATAAATTTAAAGATGATAGCCAGAACATCTTAGAACATGTTAACTGTCGAAATGGACAAACACCCAAAGAAGACTGTTGCTCCCAACCGTCTACTGAAAGCAACCAAGATCACTTGCTTTAGGACCCTTGAGCCTGTTCACTGAACTATTAGGATGAATATGTTATGTGGAAGCCTATACAATACTCTCTGTAACCTAGCAGTCACACTTGCATACATAAACTCTTAGCAATTCACTCTATCTTTCCCCTCATCGAATTCCTTTTGTGTGCCTAAATTTTCAGTTTCCAACAAAACCACAAGGTTCTAATTTCTTAGAATGTAGTGAGCCTCCTGCTCATTCGATGGTATATATAGCTTTCCTAGGTCTTTGGGTCAGTTTTGCAATTAAATGAGCCATTGACCAATTCCTTTTTTCTTGGGAACATGACCACAATTATAGGGATGTTTCCTCTTGCAACACCTAGAAAGTGAATGTTGTTGCTACCATTTGTCATTTTGGCCTTCTACAGCAGATCATTCCTCCTAGCGGGGCAATGAACACTCTTCAACAGTATTCTTTGGATAGGTGTCCCTTCTTTTTAATTATTAAATAGTAAAATAATTCTATTACAAACATCTTTGACCATCCTTGGTCAACAACATAAAACTTAACAATAACTTTTAAAGTAATGTCTTCTGAAAAATAGAATGTCTTCAGTTCTAGGTGGGTTACAAGAACCCCCTCTTAAGTTCAACACCGTCCTTGATGTTGCTTAAGTATCATCTGAGTCTTTCGGAACAAAATTGGATATGCCTCCTGCATATGACTCTCCAATTCCCATGTTAATTCATCTGGACTAAGGTGCTTCCATTGCACGTTTACTTGTCCAATGGTGTGATTCTAGAGAAAACATTCTCTATTGTCAAGGATACAATCTGGTTCCACCTAAAAATCTCCTTCTGGTTCTACCTTAATAACATTCCAATCAATTACATGAGTAGCATCATGCACATACTTTTTCAATATAGAAATATGAGATACATTATGTATTTTAAGATTAGGTGGCAAAACTAATTTATAAACCATTGGTCCAACTCTTGGTAATATCTCAAATGGTCCACAATACCTGGGTGCTAACTTAGCACAACTCCCCAACTTAAAGGAGTTTTTCCTGTTTTTTACCTTGACAAAAACATGCTCACCTACTTGGAATTCTTTCTGAGTTCTTTTAAGGTCTGCATGACTCTTTTGTCTGTCCTGTGCAATTTTCAGATTTCTTTATACATGCTTCACTGTTAGTTCCCTTTCTTTTAACAAGTCAGGTCCTAACATTAATCTTTCAACGGGGTCACCCCTTGAAATGAGAGTATTGCATTTCCTACTATAATGTATTTCAAAAGGACTAAGTTTAGTTGAAGCTTGATGATGATTGTTATAAGCAAACTCTATTAAGTGTAGATATTCTTCCCATTTCTTTGGATGATCCCTAACATACATCTATAACATATCTTTCAAAAGTTGATTCACTCTTTGTTTGTTCATGCGTTTGTGGATGATAAGCAGTATTGAAATTTAGTTTAGTATATAATTCTTTAAACAATGACTTCCAGAAATTACCAGTAAACTTAGGATCCCTATCAGAAATTATCATCTTAGCAATTCCATGCAAATGAAAGATTTCCTTCATAAAAATATCAGTGATATTAGCAGCCTTATAAGTAGTTTTAACAAGTATAAAATGAGTTGCCTTGCTAAGTTTATCTACCACTACCATCACATAATCATTTTTCTTTTGATTTTTAAGCAGTCTTGCTATGAAATCAAGGCTGATAATTTCCCATTTCAAATCTGGGATTGGTAATGGTTGCAAAAGACCCACTGGGTGTTGACTCGCTCATCTTTCAACTCAAAATGGGTCTTTCAACCCTAATTCAAATTCCATGTCATTTTGTGTTAGCCAATGAAATTGCTTTAAATTTGAAATACTATATAGGTCTTAAAAAAAAATTAATATAAATTTGGGGATAGGTATCATAAAAAAACTACTTTTTTTGTTCGTATTTTCGACATATCTCCTTGTGTTTTTACTCAAATTTTGATCGGGAGAGCTCGTTGAATGCGGAATCAAATTTCGCATCCGAGTACTCGCTCTGCATACTTTTTTATGGAACCCTCTACCCCAAAAACAAGAAATACCTGGAAAAAAAGTGATGATGTCATCATCACTTTGTTTCAGGTATTTCTTGTTTTTGGGGTAGCGAGGTCCGTCAAAAGTATGTATAGCAAGTACTTGTTGGATGCGGAATTTGATTCCGCATTCAACGAACTCTCTCGATCGAAATTTGAGTAAAAACACAAGAAGATATGTCGAAAATGCGAACAAAAAAGTAGTTTTTTTTCTTGCTCCAAAATTAATAAATATTATTTTATTATTTTTCTTAGGAGGCCCATTTTGAGTTGAAATTTCCTCTAAGCATTCTATACACCTAGCTATATATTCAACCACTTCATTTTTCTTATTAGGCCAGAAATAATATTTTTTTTAGCATTGTTATCATCGTATGGTAACGAGGATGTCCTGAGTAAGGACTCTTTTGTACTTCATTTAAGATCAAAAATTTAATTTCTGGTACATTAGGTACGTATAATTTGTTTGTATACAACATTAAACCTTTTTCATTCAAACTAAAATCTGTTTTTATATTTTCAGATTCATTTTTTGCAACTTTTTCTCTAAATGTTTTATAATCTTTGTCAATTTTTTCACCATCTTCAAACTTATCATCCAATTCTGTTTTATAGCTGCTAACAACGGCTATAAAATTCAGATTTGCATTTTTGCTTAAGGCATCAACCACCTTTTTCTCTTTCCTTTTTATATGTTTAATCTCCAAATCATATTTGCTAAGGAAAGCTAACCATATTGCTTGCCTTGCATTTAGATTTTGTTGATCAAACAAGTATTTCAACCTTATGTTATCATATATTAATAAAAATATTCTCCCAATTAGATGATGGTGCAATATTTTTAAAGCATGTATTATAGCAGTCAACTCTAAATCATATGTAGCATAATTCCCTTCATGTATTTTTAACTTTCTTGACTCATATGTTATTACATGACCTTCTTGCGTTAATACCCCACCTAGGCCCTCATTGTATGCATCAATGCATACAACAAAGTTCTTATTTGGATATGTTATTTTTAATATAGGTGCAGTGGTTAATCATTCTTTTAACTTATTAAGGCTTTCTTCACCTTTTAATTCCCATACAAATATTTTTCCCTTTTTCTGTAAGGATGTTATGGGATTTGCGGTCTTCGAGAATCCTTCTTATGAATTTCCGATAATAACCTGGAATCCCCATGAACGATCGTACATATGATACATCCTTAGGAACATGTCAATACATTTTTCTCTTATATTATCAGGATCCACTAATATCCCTTCCTTGGATATCGCATGGCCTAGATACTGTATTTTATCCTTAAAGAATTCACATTACTAAATTTAGCGTACAATTTGTGTTCTCTTAGAACTTGTAATATTATCTATAGATGTTCATCATGTTCTACTTTTGTTTTTGAATAAATTAGTATGTCAACTATGAAGACAACTACGAAGTTATCCAAATACTTACTTAAGACATTGTTCATTAAACACATAAAATATGTTGGAGCGTTCGTTAGCCGAAATAGCATAACTACAAACTCATAATTCCCGTAACGAGTTCTGAATGCAATTTAAAATATATATTCATCTTTTATTCTGACTTGATGATATCTATATCTCAAGTCTATTTTTGAGAATATCGTTGCTCCATGTATTTGATCGAACAGATCATCTATGCGGGGCAATGAATATATGTTTTTAATTGTCATCTTGTTTAAATGATGATAATCTATACATAAACGTAAGGTGTCGTCTTTATTTTTAACAAATAGGACAGGTGCTCCCCAAGGGGAAATAATTGGTCTTATGTAATTCTTATCTATCAACTCTTGTAGTTGTAGTTTTAATTCATTAAGTTCTAGGATACTCATCCGGTAACGAGCCTTTGAATTGCGTACAGCTCCTGGTACTAATCCAATAGTAAAATCCAATTATCTTTTGGAGGTAATCCTGAAATCTCTTCCGAGAATACATTTGAAAATTATTTTAGGATTGTTATATCATCGAATTTTAACTTATCTTCTTTATTCACGTGTCTGTCATTCATTAGATGCACAGAAAAGACTTAACAAAATTTACGTACAGACTTTTTCATTTGCAAAGCTGAAAACTTCCTAATAGAAACTTTTATAGGTATTCCTTTTACCATTGATTGTTTCTCCTTTTTCATCTAAGCATGTGAATGTTTTCTCAAAACAATTTAAAACATCATATGACCCTAGCGGTAATACATTTAATTTCACTTGAGTTTTGAATTGAATCATAAAAATTTCACAATTTTCAACATAGCTAACTACCTTTCTTTTGGTTCCTGTAGCTAATTGAATTAGTCAAGATTTCTCAAACTTTTTGGAACGCAAGTTACAACTTTCTGCTATACTAGGTGACACATAGCTTAAACTAGCACTTGGGTCTATCAAAATAGAAATAGGTTTGTTCTGTATCATACCTTCTATTTTAACCATCGATGTTTGGTGATCATCCTGTTAATTCTCCAAGGATGCATTAATTATGGGCATCTCGTTTGCTATGTCACCAACAGTTGCTTCTTCCTGAATTCTATGCACATTGCTGAAATTCCTCTTTCTGTTTGAACAGTCCTCTACATAATGAGGTCCTTGACATTCTGAGCATTTTACAGGTTCTCTTTATTCATTATTCTTGACATAATTGTTTGGTATGTCCCTGTTCTTAGCTGCTGTAAAATTTTGTTGTGTATTCCTTTTAAAATTTGTTCCTTGATTAACATTCTTAGAATGGTTTCAGGAATTATTTCTGAAATTTCTATTGGGATTAAAGCCTTTCCTTCTCTGTTCAAAATTATTTGTTCTTTTACTCTTCCAGTTAGGTACACCATCTTTTTTATTTTTGTTTTGTTCATAACATAAATTAGTTTTCCTCATTGCTTCCTCAAAGGTTTTTGGATTGTCGTATTCAATTCTCTCCTTGAAGCTAAGAGGTAAACAACTCAAAAACCTCTGTATCTTAGTCTTTTCATCGATAATATAAGGTGCATATCGTAATAAACTCTAAAAATTACTACTTAGTTTCTTCATAGACATTGAACCTAGATTAAGATCATAAAATTCCTTATCTCTTTCTTTTTAATATTGTTCAGATAGTAGCTTTTCATAAAATTCCAAGTTACATACTTTTATTTAATATTTTTCACTCTTTTTATATCCTGCCACCATATATCAGGTTTTCCAGTTAAGTTATAGATAGTCATTCTATCTTTCAGTTTATCTGAGTAATTATAGATTTGAAAGTACTTTTTCATACATGACAGCCATAGTTCAGTTTCTTCTCCTTTTTCCACCTCACCATTAAACATAGGGGATTTTATCTTCTTAAAATCTCCTGAAATTTCTTCAAAAGGTTTATATTTTCTCTTTTTAGGACTGATGTCGTTATCACTACTTTCATTGGAATATTTATGTTTTTCTCTGTGTGACCTAACCTTAATTCCTGAAGAGGAATTACTTTCATTATCAGAGAATTTTAACTTCTTACCTTTGTGCTTGTAGGATATAGTTCTAGATTCAGATTCATGTTCTTTTCTTTTATCATTTCCTTCATTATGTATTTTATCCGGCAATATTTGATTTATTTATTCCTGTGCTCTTAGGATTCTTTCATTATCTTTCTTAACAGTTTGCAAATCAGTTTTTAAGTCTTTTACAGTTTCAAGTGATTTAGATTGTTGATTATTTAATTCCAGGTATATATTATCTGGATTATTATGATGTGATCTATCTTCAGTAGAAGCCTCTACTCCTTCCATTTCCTATAAAATAAAAATTTATATTTTTGAGCAGAAACAATTTTTAAACATAGTCAGTATTTTTGGTTTCATGTTTTCGTATTGAGCATGTGAGTTGAGCCAACTTCAGGCCTAGTGTTTGAAAACTCACTCTGATACCACATGTAACAACTCCAAAATCCATAAGGAAAAAAAAATACAGAGTTTTTAAATCTATTTATGAAACAATACATAACTTAATGAATTATTATAATTCCTACAATCCATGAACCACCTAAGATTTAGTCATAAGTAAACTGATACTTAACAATTTTAAAAATAAAAATTCCAATAACAGATTCCTATGACCCTATACCGGTGTATGGTTTCTAAAGTCTTTTGATCAATTACTTTTGCCCAAAGTTAATGAGTCATGACTGCTTGTCAAAATTTATTGTTTGTATACTAGGTTGCTTTACCATATGGATGACTTCACCATGTTTTTAATATGTTTTAATCCCTTCTTTCTACATACTCGATTTCGTTACCAGGGTTATAGGCTAGAGTTCTTACTTAGCTTCTATGAGCTGATGCATGTTTAACCCGATATTTTTTTCAGGTGTTAACAACAAAAGGAATTAGTTTTCTTCCTTGCACTAAAACAAACTAGATGACCAAGGTAAAGTTTTAAAGTGACACTAACTTGGCTAAAAGGTAGACAAGGTTTCAAGGGTGATCTTTGCTAAAACAAAAGTGAGAAGGTCGTTCATATGATGCTTGACTAATTTAAAAACATTCATACCAAAGATATTATAATTTCGAAAACTGAAATATAAACTATGGAGAAGTGGGTGATCGATTAAAATCTACACGGAAGTAGATGGAGGTTTAAATGTTCCCACATGAAAAGAGTTAAAGTGCCATCCAGCTGTGTAAGGTTTTTTAGACATAACGAAACCCCAAAAGGGTTTACTTTTCTACATTGTTTTTCTTTGTGTTTGGGCTGCTAGGGAAGAGTCGAAGGCTCTTGGCCCTTCCAACAATCGATCATCCAATATTTTCCTTGCAAAGAAAAAAATGTTGCTATGACTTCTTAGCTAAGATGTCACCACCGGTTCCATCGCTCAGTTCTCGCATTGAAGTAAGATGTTCTTCATTTTTGTTTTATTTAGTTTTAGAGCATCATTAATTTATAAAAGTATTGTTTTTACATATGTTGGTTTGAATGGCAGGGAGTTTCAGCAGTTGCTGTGTGGGTTGGATGAGTTCGGTTCAAGGGTGGCGCCTGAGGGTTTCGGTAAGACTTTGAGCCTTGAACTCTATCGCTCCTGATATTGTGGAAATGGGCTGGAACAACGTTTCTCTTGTTTGGGTTTGGCTTTGTTGAATGTTGCAAGGCTTGCACAACCCCCCCCCCCCCCCCCCCCCCCCCCCCCCCC
>LPNX010733996.1:21018-48046 GCA_001517045.1 Pseudotsuga menziesii
ATTATTCGGTGTTTTTCTATACGTTCCGTGAGGGGAAGCTCACAACCCCTGGATGGAAGATGCCTTGAACACTCAATGCATTCATTGAGTCCCTAACAAGTGAACATGATAAGCTTGTCCAGATGGGGATCATCAGATCCTCCCGTGATCAAGCCCTCCATGTCTCGGGGCCCGAAAATATGAAGGGTAAAAGAAAGCAGCAGAAGAACCCAAAAACCAAATTCGAAGCTTCTAAGCCTAAAGTTGAAAACCAGCAGCATGAAGAGCCTTCTGGCTTGAAGAAGAAAAAAAGCAAAGGGCATCATGGAAAGGAAAAATTCAAGTGTTCATACTGCGGGAAGGGCTTCCACCCTGAACATGCCTGCATGAAAAAGAAACTTGATGAAGCTACTTCTCTTCTTGGGAAAAATCACATCAATCTTCCGGAAAGCTTTCGGAGGAGAGATCAGCAAGATCAGGAACCAGAGCATGAAAGAGGTCATGCTCTCATGGCAAGCACTTCGAAGTCCAAAGCACTCTTGATAGATTCTGGAGCTTCGAATCACATGATGGATGAAAGAGACTCTTTCTCATCTTTGGAGACCGGCGAATCCATTCCCATCCACATGGGAGATGACTTCACAATCATATCTGAAGGACAAGGTAATGTAGATCTTGAGCATGGTTATTTTTCCAATGTTCTGTATATACCATCTCTTGCATCAAACCTCCTAAGTGTTTATCAAATGACACATATAGGAGTCCCCAAGAGAGTCTCCTTTATCCTAGATGATGTAGAGATCACAGAACTTGCATCCAGAAAACTTGTAGCAAAAGGTCTTTCAAACCATCATGCAAAAGCCTATGATTTCTCCCATTTTGTGGCGGATGCAAAGCCCACCGCATTGCTGACTCATGGAAATGAAGTTAGTAGACTGTAGCATGAGAGGTTCGGCCACCTGAACTTCAAATACTTGCAGCAATTATAGAAGAATTCTATGGTTGAAGGTCTCCCGGTCATCAAAGTTACCACTGGAATTTGCAAGGGTTGTGTTGTTGGAAAGCACCCTGAGCATAAGTTTGATCGAGGGAAGGAAAGCCGAGCATCATGCATCTTGGGACTGATACATTCTAATATCAGTGGTCCCATGCCTATCACATCCATGAATGGATCAAGGTGCATTTTGAATTTCATTGATGACTTTTGGAGATACACATGGGTCTTTTTTATCAAAAAGAAGTCGGAATTCTTGGAAAAATTCACTGAATTGAAGGCCTTGATTGAGAATGCATCTGGCAAAAAGATCAAAATTTTGAGATCTGATAATGGCGGGGAGTATGCCAGTAATGAGTTATTGCATATATGTTCCCAAAGTGGTATTCAGATCTAGCATTCAGTCCCCTACACTCCCCAGTAGAACAGTGTAGTGAAGAGGAAGAATCGGTCTCTCAAGGAGATGACCACCTGTATGTTGGAATCAAAGAAGTTGGATGCAAATTTGTGGGAAGAATCCATGCATATTGCAGCATATATTCAAAACAGAGTGCCACACTCATCCGCGAAAGGGAATACCCCTTTCAAAGCATATTTCAGACACAAGCCGGATGTGTCGAACCTGAGGGTGTTTGGGTCCACTGCATGGGCCCGAATTTCGCTTGATAAAAGGAGGGCTTGGCAACCGCAAAGCATCGAATGTCTGTTTATCAGATATCTTGATGAATATAAAGGTTTCAATCTTTTGGATATCAAAACAAAATAGATCATCATTGAAAGGAGTGTCGTGTTCGATGAGCTTCTTCACGAGGTAGAACTAGTGAAGGAGAAAACTGCTGAATTTCCTTCCTATTCTACTGAATATTTGGACGATGTAATTGGGGGTGATAAACCTGGTTTGGATCCTATGATTTTTGATATCAGTGTACAGCAAACATCAGATGATGAATCAGAACCTGAACTACAAAATCATCTCCCAACTTGGGCCCAACAGACACTCTCTTCCACAGGTGATGACATTGGAAATTCGGATGATCCAAGCAGAACCCGGTCTGATTTCCAAAGAGAAGGTATTACGCTCTCTTGTCCTGATTATTTGATGTCGAAATCTTGTTATTTGATGATAATTTTAGATCTTAAGTCTTACTACCATGCTCAGAAGGATCCGAGATGGCAAGTTGCCATGGATGAAGAGATGAATTCTCTTCAGAAAAACACTACTTGGGAGCTAGTTTCTCTTCCTCCAGGGAGGAAATTAGTTCAATGCAAGTGGGTGTTTCGGACTAAGGTTGCTGTTGATGGAAGCACCTACAAATATAAGGAAAGGCTAGTAGCAAAAGGTTTCTCCTAGGTCCAAGGTGTGGACTACCATGAAAATTTTGCACCGGTTGCAAAAATGGACTCCATCCGCCTAATTTTGACAATTTTTGCATCTAAGCACTGGGAAGTGCATCATATGGATGTTAAGTCTACCTTTCTGCATGGAGATCTTCATGAGGAGATATACATGAATCAGCCTACAGGCTACATTTCTGATGTATCTTTGGTTTGCAAGCTAAAGAAGTCACTATATGGGTTAAAACAGGCCCCAAGAGAGTGGTATTCCAAGATGGATGCCTTCCTTCTCTCGCAAAACTTCTAAAGGTGTACATAAGATCCAAATGTGTATATACATTATTATGATGGTCATTTGATTATTATTGTTTTATATGTTGATGACTTACTAATTACAGGTAGCATAGTTACTTCTATTTCAGCCATCAAAACTACTCTCCATAATGCATTTGAAATGAGCGATTTGGGGCTCTTGAACCAATTTCTGGGGCTTGAAATTGAGCAAAATTTTGATGGGGTAATGGTCACTCAGTCCAAATACATATCAGACCTATTAGTCAAGTTTAACATGGCTGAATGTAAGGATTCTCCATTCCCTTTCCTTTCAGGGATCAGCCTTGAAGAAGGAAAAAGCACACCTCCTATGGACTGCACTATTTATCGACAGCTGATAGGTAGCTTGCTCTACTTGAATCATTCTCGACTTGATATCTGTTATGCCGTGAATGTTGTGTCAAGATACATGCAGAAGCCTCATCATCTTCATTGGAAGGAATCCAAGAGGATCCTTCAGTATATTTAGGGAACCAGGACCTACGACATTCACTATGCTGCAAACTTCGAGCTAGAGTTGGTTTGTTACACAGATTCCGATTGGGCGGGTGATTCTATTGATCAGAAGTCTACTTTTGGATATGTCTTCATGTTTGGTGGTGGCCCCATTTTCTGGTCTAGCAAAAAGAAGGCCGCCATAGCATTGTCTTTAACAGAGGTCGAGTACCGAGGAGCGGTGAATGCTTGCATCCAAGATGTTTGGTTGCAAGGCATTGTTTCGGAGTTTGATCTTGGTAGTACTTTGTCCACTATCCTCTTTTGTGACAATCAAATTGCTATTAAGATATCCACATATCCAGTTACCAGGAAGAGGACCAAGCATGTAGAGATACACATGAACTATATCAGGGAATTAGTGCATGACTGGACCATCATTCTGCAATACTTCCCTCCTGATGAGTAGATTGCATACATCTTCACCAAGAGATTTTTAGAAAATAATTTCACTTACCTCCATTCATTGTTGGGGGTGATTTCATCAGGGTGATCAGACTACTTTCAGTGTTCAGCTTGAGGGGGGTTTTTTCCCACTAGGTTTTCCCTCTTTTCCTCAATTAGATTTATTTTTTAGCATTGTTTGAGTTACATTATTGTACAGGGTGACCTATGGCCTTTTTTTCTGGGTCCCTAGCATTTCATGCACTTTATGTTTCTTCTTCTCCTGAGTATAGCTTAAGGGGGGGTGTTGGAGACATTTACCCACCATGCACACTTAATTTGGTCAATTTGACCTTGTTAAACCACTATCATAAGTTTTATTGACTTAATCGGCATTAGATGAGCACACTATGACATCGGCATGAGCAAACTCATGCCTACTTCAGTCAAGGAGGCCAACTAAACCTTCTCCTTCATTCGGGGAGGCTAACTGGAGCACTCCGGGGGTGATCTGAGTGTCATAAATGCACCTAATTGCTAAATGATGGTTACAATTAGTTAAGCTAAGTGGTGAAGGCGCTTCCATTCATTATATTGATCATTTTATTAATATTTAATGAACTGGATTGAACAAGGGCGCCTCCAACCACCTCTGATGGCCAATTTGACTTCAGTTAACCTCATCGGGGTTCATTGGAGTTAATGATACGCTACCACTTGTTGGTTGGCATGTAGTGACATGTGTCTGAGCTAATTTTAGTTAGACTCAGTCATCCATTGCACTCCGACTTCAGTTAGGACTCAGTTGAGTCAATCAGGACTTGATCAGTTGGTTAACTAATGTGTTTACTGTGGCTTATAATCAATTAAGCTACACTCATTCATTCAATTCAAATGACCTCCTTGGGAATTCGAATTGTCTTGGCATTCATGCATCTTGCATGATCATTGTATTGTATTATTCATTATTCATTGATTATACAGAGCTGCTACTTCCATTGCAGCACCATTTTGCCAATTTTATGTTTAATTGTCTGAATTCTTTGTGAGACAGTGTTTTCAGGCCCTAGACCACTGTGACAAATTAATATGTACTATTTACGTACACTATTATTCATCATTAATTAAGGATACACTCCAATATTCATCTCTTAATTCATGTGATTCAGTCTCTTTTCTTCTCTCCATTTTTCTTGTGTATGCTTGTGAGAATTCTTAGTAGCAAGATCTATTTCCTGTGCTTCTTCTTAGCATATTTACTCACAGCATTGGAGCTATTATTTCTATAGCTTCCAAGCGACACCTCAATGTCCCTCCTCCCATTCTTATATAATCATAGAAATCCTTGGGAGCAACATCAAATACAGAGGACAAGTTGAACCTAAAAATAAAATAAAGGAGATGTCCTAAGCTACGCATCAACCAATTTTAAATCCTACACGGTTTGTCAGACTGTTAAACACTACACAGAACCCTTGCTGATGAATGTTACCAATAATGGAGATCCCACCAATGTTCCCAGCAAAGGAAAAGCAGAAAATAGGTAGAGAAACATCGGCACGGCCCTTGAAATGGAAAACCACTGTGGGGACCTTCACAGTTCTGAGCCCCGATAAATCATAATAGGTATTGAATGGATAAAACCCACTTGCGGACTTTAGGTTCCCAGTCCCAAGCCGAAAATCATCCCTTGTGGCAGTATAATTGACATTGGATGGCAACGAATCACAACAGATCATGGAAATTATGTTCTTATATGGGTATGTCAGGTTCGTCACATCGAAATGATATCGTTAAAAGAACTAAAAAACCATATAACACAGAAATCAATAATGCATAATTCCACGTTACAAAGGTAAGTTTGGAATGATAATTAAATTCATTGATATAAATAAGTTATAAGCATTTTGTTTTGTATTCTTTGTCCTATATATGAGGATAAAATAAATCTTATTGGAATTATAAAATAGATAACATATGTTATTGCATATATTTGTTTTAATAAAAAAAAGTTCATAGTTAGATTTACATGTACCCACTTTAAATTTAAATTTGAATTTGGTATAGAAAAAATCCCTCTTCTCATTTCCAATAGCCACTAGTTAAGGCCAAGAATCTTAGCCGATCCCAACTTAAAATGTTGATACTTGAGGCAGGCAAACCCAAAAGGTGATCTAGGAAGGTGACAAAAGAAAAAGTTGGATCGTTGGCTCAAAGCTTACCAAACAAGACTCTGAATCCAAAGCTTTCATTTTTACATTACTTCCTGGTCGCGGTCGCCAAAGATCAGCTCTAACAAGTAAAGATATGCATATACAAGGTAGAAGTAATCCTAATCTGGTTAATACAAATCGGACCACCTTTGCAATCCGCCAAGTGTAAAAAAGGCACATTTTTTATTATTTGAAAAAAATTATTTATAAATTTTTTAAATTAGTAGACATAGGAGAAATTCAATTATATATTTCTTAAATTAGACATGGTAAAAAATTATTTATAAACTCTTTAAATTAGTAGATAGAGGAGAAATTCAATTATATGTTTCTTAAATTAGACATGGGAAAAATTCAATAATACACTAACTAGAAGCAGATATTGAATTTGAACAATGAATCAATAATGACGCCTCCATTTCCAGTGGCATCCATCTGAAACACAAAGGTAGGAATGGAGGTGAGCCTCCTGCCACCGATGCTTATTCCCACCAGTTCAACATACTAGAACATGTCAAGCTTCGAGTTGCTCAAAAGCGGTAAGAACTGCAGCTTTGAGCATTGAAGTTGCACCAAAGATTAGGGAATTGGTCGTTCCAGACGAGATCTTGTCGACTAAACAGTAAGAAAATTGTTTGTTGAACTGAATTTGGGTGTGTGATGGGAACGGCAACCCACCTCGGCCCAAACCCAGAATCCCAACAACCCCAACAAAGATCCCTTCATTGTCGTGACCATAGCCAAGAGCCACTTTTCTAATAACTTGGCCTCTAAATGCAATCATTTCTGTGGAGAAATCCCCTACTATAAAAGACCCATCCCCTTAGGAGACCTGGTATTCACAATACCTATTGTTTTTGCAGCCATTGATGTCTAGTTTCTTGCACAACGTCGTTGCACATGGAACATGTTTGTAAGAGGATGAGGATTTATGATTGAAGAGCGGATCAGTTTGGGTATAGAATTTGCTGCAGGGAAAACACTGAATCCACATTATATCACTACCAATGTCCAACACCATGTAAGCATAGCGAGGCAAGGTACCCACTCCCAATCTCATGAAATATTCATCGCTTCCCTATGCCATCCCATATATTATAGAGTTGTTGAAGGCCTATCCATTGAATCTCCCATCGATGTTGGAACAGTTCAATGGCTTTATCTTGGTTTTACTTATGCCCATTGTAGCAAGTTGCACGCGGGCATTAATGGAAGCGACTCTGGCAGCTTCTCGCTTCAATATCTCCTGCAAGATCTCCTTCACCATGCTTCCATTGTTATTTCTCAGCGAGTCTCTATGAACTACCTGCATAACAATGGTGTCTTGCTCATCTCCCTACACTATCTAGCTCCATTCTTGAGCACTAGTCTTGGACAGAGCATCCCTGGGATTCAACCTCTGATAATTCTCTGGTAGAGGCAGACATGAAACATAGGAAAAACAGTGCCAAAGCCACAGAGACCTCCATGAATCTCTTCTTGTGTTTTTCCAAATATAATTTTCCTCTGCGATATTAAATAGTCGCATGCACTGCCACACTATTGACTTATAATAGCACAAATTGCGATATTAAAGAGTCCCATATAATAGCCAGGTTTTCCTTAAAAAACTAAGGAAGAACTTATCTACTAATTACCCACAATGAGGAAGGACCTTGAGGCACGTGTCCACATAGAGTAACATTTGCAACCACTGGGTGGCATAACTCACGACAACCACTTCGTGATAAGCTATTTGGCCCACTATGCGAGTAGCTATCCATTAGTCAAAATTGGTATTGCATGCATCACATGTGGAAGGGAAATACATTGGGGTACATATCTTTCTGCTAATTGTCAAGAAACATCTCGTTTTTCAGGATTGAATGTATAACACTTTAAAGTTAAAGACTAGTGCTTCATAAATTGATTTTGTTGAAAGACAGATATTGCATCCATGATTTCACAAGCCAAACTTGGAACATGTGATTCTCGTCATAGTTATACGAACAAGAGACATGAAGATGGTGAAAATACAAGAAGAAGAAGATAACCTTGAGACTGGGGAGAGGAAACATTTGCTCTGCAATAGCATACTCTCCCTTACTTAGAAAGTTGTGACTCCATTGCTTCACATTTTGGTGTCTAATGGTTTTGCAAAAACTGATGTTTAACATTGTTTCCAAGTTTCACTTTGTAAACAAGAAGATGCATATGATGCTTTATTGTCCAATGTAAAGATAGTAAATCTCTAATACTCAAATATAAATTCTAAGACTGTTGAGCAATATGCCAGAAGGCTAAAAAAAAAACAGTGATACTTTAACCTTGTGTTGTTGGGAATGCCAACAAGCTAAACAAGTATGAAGTTATATTAAGGTCTTGTTCAAATAAAAGAAGAACACAAATTCAATAACCCAAGACCTAAAGCAATGAAAAATTGAAGTGTAAACTTTATGTCCGTTAGACGAAAAAAAAAGTTAAAATAAATGTATTTTGATTCTAATTTTATATTAATTTATTCAAGTAGTTATAATGAAGGGTAAATTATTTTATATGATATAGACGTGAGAAGAATTTTATATAATAGTTATGCTACACTGTCTTCCAAATTAATTTCAAGATACAATTTAAGAAGGAAGATTCAACTTTCTTTCCTGTCACCTATAGTAATAGATAAGTATTCCCGTATTCCACTCACATGAAAAATTGGGAAAATTAATTAGAAATATTATAAGTGGAAATACTTGTTGAAGCCCAAACAAATGAGTCTTTGGTGTCTCAGATCATTCAATCTTCCATTTGGAATGTTGAATTTTAGCTAGTTAGAAGTTGACAAGTAAAAGACATGTATGATAGAAAATCAAAATTCTAAGATCTTTTGTGACTTTTATGATAGTATTTAACTTTAGTAATATCAAGCTTAGCAGAGGGACCTAACAAACACATTAAATAGCTCAACAATGGGACCTGAATATCATATCAAATTTGTTACCAAATTAAGCAGAGGGACCTGAAGAATACATCAAGCAGAGGGACCTGAAAAGAGTTTTTCACAACATCAACAATTTTTGAAGATCATAGCAAGGAACTTTAAATATTTTTATAGCAACATTCCAATTTAGGCCAGTTACATCATTCCAATCCAGGCCAGCTACATCAAAGTAGTATGACAAACACAAAGGAACATCAAATAAGTCTATAAGAATTTTCTTTTAATGTTTTGAAATTTTTTGCATAAATTCTTCATTTTAAGTCATGACAATGATCCTCACAACTTCCTGCATTTTCTTTTCATTCCTTTCATTACCCTCACAACCTCCTGCACTTTTTCATTCCTTCCATTGCCCTAAAAACATAAAAAATAAGGATCAAGGAACTTGCTTTGGTTATAAGAAATATTTCTGAATCTCAGTTTCACTACTGCAACTTCTGACATACTGAAAATTCAGTCATAAGGAAAGGTTACAAGGAGAGGTTTTTTAAACAAGATAAAAAGCTTTTGTTCTTATGGTTTTAAATGAATTTCACAAAGCAAGAAAATGGAAATATGCTCTAAAGATGGACATATGCATTGGAAGTTATAAGTTGGAACATTTTGCATAAAAGTATAAAATGGGCATGCTTTTGATGCATGAAAAGAAATTATGGTTGAAGTTAAAGGAACAATGATGATAAATGAAGGAAAGAAAAATCATAAGTGGCACACAACCATTCTCAACAATCATTTCTTCCTCCACGAATGCAGTTGATGAGTGGGAACGAACTAAGCCTTCAGATGCATTTCGGCTAGAATGAAGTCCCCATTTTTATTCTGGTGAAAGACACGAATTTTTGGTATTTTCCAGCATGCTTGCCTGTGGAAAACATTGAGATTCGAAACTGCATTGTTTAAGCTAACCAAGCCTGTATGTTGACAATTTCATTTGTCAACATACGAATTTCACTTGGATATTAATACATAATTGTAGACTATACAAATTTGAAGGAAAGTGGGTGCGCAATTTGGTACATGAACGTATTTGGGCAAGAATCGCTTAGAGGAAGGTAAGTGCAAATTGTTAAATTTTATTTTTACAACTAATACTAAAAAGAGCAGTCTGAGAACAAGAATTTTTAGCAGAGGACGATATATATATATATAAAAACACTGTTCGAATTTAACAGAAATCTTAAAATTCTTTCCTTTAAAGATTAGGTTGACAAAAAAAAAATGTGGAAAACATGCAGAATTGGAAATTGAAATAAGAAACAGAGTATCGAAACAAAACTACAAGCTACAAAAGATAGAATTTCTAAGTTAATTTTGCTTGAAGATTCCTTTTCACAGACAGTAAAATGGTTTCTAGGTTTGAAGCAGGAAGGTTTGATTCATCCATAGTTCATAAGGATTGCTTGGAAATTTTTGAAAGAAACCTATGGATTCCTTTCTTCGAAAAATTTGATGGATATTGTGAAAAAGTGGGCCTAGAATTTGTTTGTTCATTTTATGGAGAGAGGGTTACAATAGGTAACTTTACTATCAAACTTTCTAAAGATATTATTGCACAAATTACTGGGTTACCTCAACAAGGAGAAAGGTATTTCAAAACAAAACAGTTTAAATAAAAATGATGGACAACTTTTCTATATAGATCCAAGCCAGCATCAGTAGATTGGAAGAAAGGAATTTCAAGAAGTTGGTTGATTCATCCATGGGATGAAATAGCCTACATCATTCAGAAATTTGTCACTTGTGAAGGAAGGTTCAACGTTGTGTACTTGTATCATATCAAGTTGATGCAACACTTGAAGAATGACTGTGAAATCAATATGCCTTACTTCTTATTACAAAGTCTTTCTAAGATGGACAAAGTTGTTCAAAACAAGGGAGGAATAAGGAGAAAAGTTTATACCATAATGGATTTATCAAAATGATCAACACACATGAGTTGCAAAAGCAAAACTTGTCATGGCAGCAGTTTGTGGTTGAATATAGTTTTGAAACAATGGAAGAAGAAATAAAGGACAGAGAAATTCTGAGGATAACAAATATTGAAGAAGATGTACAAGACTCTAAGGCAACAAACTCAAACCAACCCATGGAGAGAATAAGAACAAGAAGTATGATGAAGGAAGAAAAAAAATTTCAAATGAAAGATCAAATCTTCAACACATAGAAAAATATAAAAAATAAAAACGCCAACACGTTCAGAAAGGACAGGTAGCAAAACATGATGATGAATCACAACAAATTCAATATGCAAACATTAAGACTTTGGAAGAACAGGAAGAAGAAAATCCAAGTGAAAAGGTACAAAGCAATGAAGTAATGAACACTATTTTTTATGCTTATGAACAACAAACTATTGAAGATACAAGAAAGATGAAAAATGAGAAATTTTCAAAGAAAAATAAGAAGATAACGGAGTTAAAAGGAAAAGTAAAAGAATTAGAGTTGCTTGGAGAGAATCTTACAAAAGAGAATGAAAGATTGAAGAAGAAGAATAAGTGTCTTCAAATTCAAAACATTATCACCGCCAAGCAGGCATGCAAATGGTATCAGTAAAGGAAGGCATTTAAGGCAAAATACCAAAAGATAAAGGTTCTTCATACATCACAAGTTAAAATGGATACATCAAAAGTGGAAGAGGGCCATTAACAATGGTCTAAAAAATATAATATTTTTTGTGCATGAGAATATGCAAAACCTTCCTCGTGGGAGAGATGTTTGTCACCATTTTTTATGTATATTTTGCCAGAAATCCCATGTTTTTCTTTCATAAACCATCTACATCCTTCATACTTTATCCATACTCCATTGAACCACAAATACATGAGGTATAATTGTCATTTATTTCTATGAATTGAATTCTTGCAATTTTTAAGATACTAAAATTAAATTTTAACCAAAATTACAGGATTTTGCAACTTCCTATAAGTGCTCCAAGCTTTGCATACTTGCAAGACAGCTGGGCGCGATCTGAAACATTTGGAAGATTCCCTGATGTCCAAGGATGGATGGTTATCTATCAGCTTCACAAAATTATCTTCGTAGGTGTCTGGGCAATGTTGGTCAAATCCCACCATATGTACAGGAAAAAACATGTTTTCTAGCATAAGATCTGGCAGTTTTGAGAATTCATAGGGATTTGCCTATTTTTATGGATCTAAGAGATGTATTCGACCTTCTAAGAGGAAATATAGGATCTCAGCTTCATATTAGGAACATTTTTAGCATTTACAGTTACAAACACTTTGTATAAATATCTCAAGAACGCATTCAGTTGGCTGACTTGAGTTTTGGAATTTATGTTTTGAGACTTAATAGAAACCACGCATGGTTGAATCCATTTGATTGGTGCATGATGTTGAAGTATTAATCAGTAGCTGTTAAAGAGTATATACATTCTAGTTTAATTAAGTGTGCAAGCAACGCATTGGAGGGCCCCCTCTACCAAGCATGCACATTCCTTTTTCTTTCACTATCGTGGCATGAATGGCATATATTTCCTGTAGCTTACTGTCAATTTCACATTTACTTGAGGAGTATATAATTCAAGCATCATTCTGTTGCATTGATTGATTTTAGTAATTTGTTAAAATACATGGTGAGCAGTTAGTTGCTGTGATGTTAGCATATATTGTGAATAAATTTCTCGTAAGAGAATTCAATATAACTTTGTCTTCAACTGCAAAATGATATAGATTTCCATATTTTTTTGAAGTTCTTAGATTTAAAATTATTGTTGAATGGAATGCCAATTGATGAATGTTGAAAGATCGAATGACATTTGCTCTTGAAATGGAGTTTAGTATTTTTTTTACTATCATAGTGATCAATCCATCTTAGAAAATTTCTTAATTAAGTTTAGGTCTAATTTCATATATTTAATGTGCTTCTAAGTTTACAAATACCGGATTGACAATTAAAATTACATGCCCTAGTTTACATATGTAGATTAGGCCAACAATGTCCATGAAGTTTCAACAACGATATCATTGATATCTACTTAGAGAACATATGAATAGATACTAACAACCAAGTTCAAATGAAAGCCCAAGATGAGAGCCCTAATTGTAGGGATTAAAGCTTGTCTTATACTTGGCTTATAAAGGGTCCATGGAGATCAAGGGTGATTCCCAAATCATAATCAAGTTGACACAAGACTTGACCTAATCTTAAGGGAAAAAACATGAAACTCGTAGTAGGTTGGTTAGGACTGTGACTTTAGGAAGATTGGAATTAGAGTTCCACCATCTTAGGAGATCCACCAATAAACCGACTAACAAGTTAGCCAACAAGACCCTAAATGTAGAAGAGGATAATTTGAAGAATCGTCTTGACCAATGAGATAAACAAAACAAATGTATGGAAAAGTGAGCTACAAAATTTTATTGAAAATGGAACAGAAGCTAATCCCTCGTGAAATAAGCCTCAAGGGATAAATAACTAAGGGGATGTTAAGAACTTAAATGGAAATCGAAACCCTGGAAAAAGGGCTCATTCAAGCTCAATTTTTTCAACAAAGTTCAAACCTTGGGAATTTCCAAAGAATTATTTTCTTGTGGCTTGCATTAGTGTTGTGTTATGTCATCCCTTCACCAATTATTTTTCCAACTTGGAAACAAGTTTAGCTTTGGGGTGAAGTGAATGTTTCATTATGATTATTTAAGTTTCCTTCTCTACAAGTCTCTTACCATCTTACATCTCTTTCGCATTGAATATCTAGGTAAGATGGTAATGGCAGAGAGGATGATATAAAGGAAGGGCAAGGGTGTTAGGAATATTAATCCTCCCTTGTCCAATTTGGTCATATGTCTAAATCAAGAGTCATGTCTAAATTGAGAATCCTTCCGGTCTATTTTTAGTCACTAGCACCATTGGGTCCACTTAGCCTAATTGGGGCACATGTTCCAGTTACTAAAGTGTGGGGAACACTAATTGAGGCCTACTGCCACTGATTGTTCTTGCATGCATCAGTTTAGGAGCCTCCTATATCAATGCCTACAAATTAGGAGCCACTGGGAGTGCCGATACCAACCAAGGTCAGTTGAGTTGAGTTGGTGACTAGTCAAGCTCAGTTAGGAGTCAGTTAAATTCAGTTCTAGTCCTCTACATTCAGTTAGCGCTAGGTTTGCATGGTTGCATGCAGGAGAGGCGCATTTCTCACCTACCTCAGTCAGTTAGGCTTAGTTAACACTGAATTAGACACTTGAGTTGTGATTTAGAACTTCATGAACTTCGATAATGATTTAGACAAGGTCAGTTAACCATTCAGTCAAGTAGAGTCTAATCAATTCGAATTTCCTCACATGGATTCGAATTGCTTGTGGCTATTTGGCCATTGTACTTCATTGTAATTATTATCTAATTACTTTTGATTAATGAAAGCATTCATAGTTGCAAACCATTTTTGCATTGTTTCCTTCTTCAATTACTAAGTAAATTGTGTGATCTATTTTGTGAGTTGTGTGTTGATCCATAGATCTATGTGCTCAATTTAATATGGCATCAGAGCCTCGACAAGACAAGGCACTTCTACTACTGTAGATCCATACTTGGATCAAATTTTTTGAGCGAAATTGCTCCTTCCAGTGCTACACCAAAAGTGGAGAATTTACCACTTAATATCCCAAGTTAAGGAATTGTTGATCAAGCTTGCTTGATCAACTATGCTGGGTATGCAGGAAATCCCAAAAATGCAAATTGTTGACCTTATTTTGTCTGTTTGATTTTGTGATTTACAGGTTTATCATTCATCTTCACTGCATTCGCTACAAGCAGCTTAGTCTCCTTCATAGCATTCGCTATAGCAGCTCAGTCTTCTCCATTGCATTCTAGATGGCCCCTCCAATGGAGCTCCTCACTCCTTTCAACTATCACCAATGGAAGGAGGGCATGCAGATGCAGCTACGCTCCAAAAGACTCTTCAGACTCACAATGAAGGCAGAGAAAGAGCCAATTCATTATGTTGACAAAGAAAAGTATTGGAATAGGCTTGATGAAGCCTACGGATGCTTGTGCCTCTCAATCTCTCGAGATCTTCTCTTCCACATCAATGGATTGAAGACTCCCAAGGAGGTTTGGGATAAGCTTTCCTCCTTATTTGACAAGCAGGATGATCTAAGGGTATATCAGTTGGAGAATGAGCTGATTTCTCTTCATCCTACCAATTTTGAAATGCTCAATGACTTATTCACAAAATTCAAGAATCTAGTGTTCCAATTGAAGCTATGCAAGGTTGAAAAGGAGGATGATCAACTCATCATTTCCATTCTCTTCAAGCTTGGTGCAGACTATTTAGTCTTTGTATCAACATTTCATTCTGTGAAGCTCTCTACTCCAAACCAGAAGATGCCTACTCTTAACTCTTTTATTAAATCTCTCACTCAGGAGCATGAGAAGTTGATCCAAATGGGGATCATTCGATCTTCCAGAGATCAAGCACTTGTTGCATGAGGACCTAAGGTAACAGATGACAAAGGGAAGAAAAAGGATGAGTCTCCTGTAGAGAAAGAGCAGTCAAAATAACCTTCAGGTTCGAAGAGAAGCAAGAAGAATGGCAAAGGAAAGACACTATGTTCTTACTGTGGAAGGGGCTTTCATCCAGAAATCACTTGTATGAGAAGAACAATAAATGAGATGGCTCTTCTTCTGAAGAAGCATAGCATTACTGTACCTGCTAGCGCAAGGAAGGCTAACCATAAGGAAGAAATTGAAGAATATGAAGAGACATGCCATGCACTAAAGACTAGTTGGTCCACAGCACATGCTCGGGCCTCATTTATTCTAGAGCTTCCAATCATATGGTTGCATCTAGAGAATCATTCTCTTCCTTGTAGTCTTTCGATGGTGCTAGTATTCAAATGGGAAATAACAGTAAAGTTCAAGCCAAAGGGAAGGGCTCTATCAAGCTTGAACATGGAAAGTTCAAAGATGTGCTTTATGTTCCCTCCCTAGCTGCAAACTTGTTATCTGTATACCAGATGACTCATACTGGCTCTCCAAAGCGAGTCATATTTGGTCCTGACTCAATGGAGATCACAGATATCTCTACTGGGAACATCATAGCGAAGGGTGTTGCAAATCATGCCTCTAAGGCATATGAGTTCTCACACTTCGTGCCATTTTTAGAACCAGTGCACTCTCAGCAACCACTTGCAAGGGAAGGTAATAACATTTCATCTACATCTTTTGCAGTTTCCACTAGTATTGCAGATCCAACTGTATCAATTTATGATCCAGATCTAGTCCCTCCTTCCAAACTGGAAGCTAGGAAGATGACTAGAAATCCATTTGACACTCAGAAGAGAAAGACCCTTGCGCTATGTCATGCAATCATACCTCTTTCAAAGAGATGCAATAGACTCCCTATAAGATGCTACATGGCAAGGGCTCAGTCTCACTACATTCAGAAGAATAAAGCTGATCATACACCTCTTCATTCAGCAAGAAACAAAGGTTACATTCATCCTTCCTTTCATCATCATTTTGGGAGAAGATGGAGAAGTCTACATGCCAAGCCCCAAGATACCTATGCACAGAACATCATGCATGTTACTCCGCTACATCACAGAGATTGCAACAACACATTTTCAAGTTTGCTTGAATCCTGATTCTATTTGCTTAGTAAGAGAGGGGGATTTTTTCCCATGTGGTTTTTTCCCTAGCTCCTTGTATTGAGCAGTTACTTTACTTTACTTGATGTAATGGGTGACCTATGGTCTTAGTTACCAGGGCTCACAGATTATCCAAGTTAGCATTCAGGGGGGGTGTTAGCATTATTAATCCTCCCTTGTCCAATTTGGTCATGTCTAAATCGGGAGTCCTTCCAATCTATTTTTAGTCACTAGCACCATTGGGTCCACTTAGCCTAATTGGGGCACATGTTCCAGTTACTAAAGTGTGGGGAACATTAATTAAAGCCTATTGCCACTAATTGCACTTGCATGCATCAGTTTAGGAGCCTCCTAGATCAATCCCTACAAATTAGGAGCCACTGGGAGTGTCGATACCAACCAAGGTTAGTTGAGTTGAGTTGGTGACTAGTCAAGCTCAGTTAGGAGTCAAATACATTCAGTTCTAGTCCTCTACATTTAGTTAGCGCTAGGTTTGCATGGTTGCATGCAGGAGAGGCACATTTCTCACCTACCTCAGTCAGTTAGGCTTAGTTAACACTAAATTAGACACTTGAGTTGTGATTTAGAACTCCGATAATGATTTAGACAAGGTCAGTTAACCATTCAATCAAGTAGAGTCTAATGAAATCGAATTTTCTCACATGGATTCAAATTGCTTGTGGCCATTTAGCCATTGTACTTCATTGTAATTATTATCTAATTACTTCTGATTAATGAAAGCATTCACAGTTGCAAGCCATTTTTGCACCGTTTCATTCTTCAATTACTGAGTAATTTGTGTGATCTATTTTGTGAGTTGTGTGTTGATCCATAGATCTATGTGCTCAATTTAATAAAGGGATGCTATGCTAAACAATCTCATGAAAATGTCAAACAATGCTTGTTGACATGAAGCAAAAGTGTTGGACAATAATGCTCCAATAATAAATATAATGCAATGCAAAACTTGTGCTAATCTGACTATAAAGTGTTAAAGTTCATTAGATGTAGATGAGGTAGTTAGGTCATGTAGGTAGGGCGACAACATTGTGAACAAAATAAAATGGGATCATTCCGATTTTACCCGCTGACTCCACTGTACTAAAAACATATATTTTACATGAGTCTATTTCTAACATCTCGTCTTTCTTGTGTGCTCAAAGTTTTAACAACTAGGAATAGACAAAACTCACTCTATAGTTTCCGAGGGACAAAACTCGTATGAAAACATTGACAGGTTGGGAAAAGAGGATATCAAATCAACCAAAGAGTCATCTTTGTGGAAAGACCCCGAGGACTCCCATGGATAGGAAAATATTTTTAGCACTGCAGCAACTATAAAAAAGAAATTCAGAATGCTCTTGCAGGATGAATGTTTCCAGAGAGGTTCAGAATTCTCTTGCAGGATGAATGTTTCCAGAGGCTGAAGCAGGAAAAAACAACATTCAAGTCTGTGTTTAAGCCGGTGGTTTAAGGAAATTCAGGATGCCGTAATATAGAACTCAAGGAGATGTGACGAGTATTGAGGAGGTTTGATGAACTTCTCACATGGAAAGACAAAAAGAGCATCAACGCCCACTAGAGCATTTCAATTGACTTGTCTTAATAAAAGGGGAAATTCAACTCAAATTACACTTCCAGAAAATGATTGAGAAAGTAGAATCTGATAATTGGTTACCAATGAGAAAATTGGAGTGTTTATTCTAGAAGCTCACCCACCAGGGTGTTATGCCCCCCTTCAGTTCTGACAAGGATGGAGGCAGCTCCAATGGTAAAGGTTGCAATTCCAAGGAATACTAATAAGTTGTCATTCTTTTGTTTAGTAGCATTTTCTGTCATAGTTTTTGGACCTACGGATAAGCTTAGCTTGAGCTCTGGATTAAATTTTGTATCAGTTTTTATATATTTGGTTCCCATGTGCCCTTTAGCTGGGAACAGGACTAAAAGTACTTTGTATATGTTTCTTTCCTAATATAAAAACTTTTTTACCAGCAAAAAAATACAATTACATTTTGTTTTATTAGAATAGGTACGAGACACAGAATTTGTAAGATTCTTTCTATATACAGAGCTATTATAATCTATACATACATAATTGTAATTTTTACAATATAGAAAAAAAAACTAACCAAACCAGATATGAGAGATGTCAAGAACACCGATATAAATAGAATTCGGTCCCTAGCATTCATAAACTTTTGCTTTGACCTTCAAATGTTAACAAAAACGTAAGTTTGCATAGCAGATAAGTATGCCGCAGCTGCAACTAATAAATAGAGCACAAAACACAAAAAAATTCAGACTAATGCATATTCCTTTCTAATCATCGCTTACTACCAATACAAGTCTGACACCATTCTTGAGCATTCTATAATGCAACACTAGCATCATATCATTTTTGCTTATAGATGGCTCCTTCTCAACTTTTATAACCCCTTACTAAGAAATTCATGGAGTAGGGTGGGGAGTGTGGCATCATGGTTGTTTTTTAGGCTGTAGCACAGATTATTCCTTGTAAGGAAGAGTAGCCCTCAGCAAAAGTGAATAAAAGAAAATAATTCATCAATTATTACTTACCAAAATATCTGAACTGTCAAATTGTCAGTTATACTATAAATTCTAGATTTTCCTGTGCAGATGGTTATAAAATACTTATCGCATGACTTGTTCCGTGTTTAGAAGCATTGCCTTACTTTGATGACAGCTTGCTCTAAGGTTATGGTCCCAATGAGTGGGCTTCCTATGTTTTCTCAGCAGTGTATTGAGAAAAAGTTGGGAGCAGTTAGGTTAGTAAAGCCATTATTATGGTCCCATGGAAAAGAAGGAAAATAAATGCATCTGATCATGGGTTGTGAAAATCATAGGGAGAAATGCAGAATAAAATGACACAATAGAAGAAAGGGAAGGCATTCATGTGCCCATGGAAACCTCCTAAAATACAAGGAGAAGTGGCAACCTCTCTATCCCACGAGTATTTTGGAAGAAGTGCAGATGTATTGGGAGCTTTGATTGTTGAGAAGCAAATTCATTTTTTTCTTGTGAGCCCCCCTCATTCACTTCCAGATCCATGGGACTGCCTTCTCCACAACATGTGTAGCTCAGCCCCCTCCATGGAGCCAGATCTAAGCCAATATTTATAGTTTGTTTCTTTACGTAACATCACCAGTAATCCCCACAAGAACATTGCCCATCTTTGAAATGATGGAACCGACTGTTATCCCGCACTATAATTTCTCTTGCAACAATCTTGGAGATGAACTTGGTTGCAGTATGGCAGTCACCACACACTCGCAGGTTCTTGATAACGCGAAGAGTTGTTCCCAAGGGTGTGTTTAACAATCCAAATGCAATCGCTAGCTTCTCACTATGGTGGTTAAGAATTTGTTCCTTCTCCTCCTCTTTAACATCATTCAACACATAGCTCTTATCAGGACAATACCCTGCCAACTTTATCTCCCACAACAGGCTCTCCAACTTTATATAGATTTCATATGCTTGTGGATGTGACCTATCTCCCACTAGGAAAACATGCATCTGCTTATCGACCTCGATCCAACTACATCCAGGAGTCTTTGTTACACCTCTGTCTTTCATCATTTTCCGAATATTTTTGATGCCATCCCACTTGCCAGTTGCTGCATAGATGTTTGAGAGGAGCACATAAGGTGCCGAGTTTTTGGGATCCAATTCAAAAACACATTCTGCCACCTTTTCTCCTATCTCTATATTCTTATGTATTCGGCATGCAGCTAACAAACAAATCCAGATAGAAGGATCGGGTTTCCATGGCATTTTCTTTACAAAGTCTTGAGCTTCAACCAAATGCCCTGCACGACCAAGAAGGTCAACCATGCATTTATAGTGCTCCATTGTAGGTGTGATGTGGTAAATTTCTTGCATGCAATTGAAGTATCGATAGCCCTCATCCACTAGGCCTGCATGGCTGCAGGAAGACAGAACACTGACAAAGGTGATTTTGTTTGGATTAATACCAGAGTATTTCATTTGCTCAAAAAGCTCGAGGGCTTCGTTTGCACAGCCATGCATTGCATATCCTGCAATCATGGCTGTCCAGGAGACGATGCTTCGTTGATGCATATTATTGAACAATTCACGCGCCTTAAGTATGTTTCCACATTTTGCATACATATCTATCAATGCATTAGTGACTACAATATCATTTTGAAATCCACATCTTAATATTTCTTGATGGATCTCCATACCTTGTTCTAGAGCTGCCAAGTTAGCGCATGCCGGGAGAACACTGGGGAATGTCTTCGAGTCTGGCTTCACGCCAGTCGCCTGCATTTGTTTGAAGAACTTCATTGCCTCCTCGGCACACCCATTCTGCGCAAATCCTGCAATCATGGCATTCCACGACGCCACGTTCCGTTGAGGCATTTCCTCAAAGAGCTTCAGAGCTCTGTCAACAAACCCATTCTGTGCAAATCCTGCAATCATCGCAGTCCATGAAAACATATCCCTGCGAGGCATTTTTTCAAAAAAAACGAGGGCCTTGTCCACAAGCCCGTTCTGTGCGAGCCCCGCAATCATGGTATTCCATGAGAATGCATCTCGCTGTGGCATTTCCTGAAAGAGTCTCAGGGCCTCGTCAATAAGCCCGGCCTGTGCAAATCCTGCTATCATTGAATTCCATGAGGACATGTCACGCTGTGGCATTTCCTCAAACAGTTTCCGGGCCTCCTCAAGCTGTCCATTCTGCACGAACCCTGTAATCATTGCATTCCACGAGACCACATCCTTATGGGGTATTTCCTTAAAGAGTTTCAGGGCTTCATCAATAAAGCCATTCTGCGCATATCCAGCAAGCACAATCGTCCAGGATATCACATCTTGTTCAGGCATTTTGTCAAACAGTTCGCGCGCAAGTTTTATCCTGCCACATTTTGTATACATATCCAGGAGGGCATTCGCCACAACAACATGAAACTCATATCCGCTCTTCAATATTAGGCCATGGATCTCCATGCCCTGTTGCAGAGATGGCAAGGCGGTACATGCCGGAAGAACGCTGGCGAAGGTGAAGTGATTCTGCCGGACGCCTTCTGCCATCATCTGGTGGAAAAGATACAGGGCCACCTGAGGAGGGCCATGCTTTGCATGAGCTGCAATCATCACAGTCCATGAACACACATCACGCTTCGGCATTTGATCGAAAACTCTGCGAGCGTCCGCCATGTTTCCACACTTGACATACATGTTGATGAGCGTATTGCCCAGAAGTCGATCTTCCATGGATCCCTTTGAATTTTGATTGAGGTGGGCATGGATGAGTTTTCCCTCTGCCAATGCTCTCTGCTGAATGCAGGCCTGCAAGAGAGAAAAATAAGTAGAGGAGTCGACACCAACACCACCATTTTCATTCTCTGTCGTGTTCAATATTTGCAGCGCCTCCTTCAGATCGCCCTCTTTGTAGAGTGTTGCGAAATGGTAGGCAGAGAATTGTGTATTAAAGGCGAGAAATGTGGGAATTCTGCATCGAAGTTTAAGGTTGAGCAGTGGTTTAACAAACAACACCATCATCTTCTTTGGGTTTTAACGGATGAACGGTTGCAGTTCCATTGCTCCAATGCTGTATTAGGATTTTCCTGTAGGCATCTTTGAATCTGTAAACTATATCATACTCTGCAAAAGCTACGAGTCCATGAAGCAAGTGGGAGAGTCCATATCATACCCGGCGGTAAAAGCAACGAGTTCATTAAGCTAATGGGAATCGGGATAGTCTTGTCGATTGGGGGATAGTCTTGTCAATTGGGTTTTAGTTCGACGATAAAATCTTTCAAAACTGTAGTAAGGCAATTTTGCCCGGCGGCAAACGTCGCGCCGTTTCCTCCGGTGACCCTCAGTCCGTCAACCCCAGACTCCGTTAACGGCCTGTTCACCGTCTTCTCCGTTATCGTCTCAAGTCTGACAGCCCTTCGGGAAAACCGCTGCATCCATGTACATACCATCATCACGTATCCATTTCATGTTGTTCGCCCTACATACCATCCATTCCATGCAATTGAGTTTAAAATTTGAAATTTGAATTCGAAATGTCAAATCCATGTAATCGAGTTTAAAATTTGAAATTTGAATTGGAAATAGTTTGACAGGTTCAACTAGCAAGAGCCCGCCTCTCAACCTACATCCTTCCCTGCGCACTATTGCATCTCCAGAACCCTGCGAACGGTTACGTCTTCAACTGCAGGTGAACTTAATGCAGTCGATCCCAAGCTTGTCCTCGATCCGAGGAGTCACCAGGTGGGAATACCTTCTGTGAACAAGCCAAGCTTGCTATTGATCCCTTGCGACCTGGTGAACCCAAACACCTTCTGAAAGGACAAGGATAAGGTATGATATGCAGAATTTTGCCAGGTATGCTTAGTATGAAATGGGTTCATAAAACAAACCTGGATATAGTGATTGATTGTCACTGAAAATTTTCTTATTTTCTTATTATCAGTGATAGGCTGTTCTTGACATGGCTTCTTTGAGAATGCAGAGCTGTTGCTACTTCATTCTCGCTCTCCGCTTCTTGGCATCTAATTTTCCACAGTTCACTGATATCTTCGAGCCCGGCTGGGCGATTGACCATTTTTTGTTCGAGGGAGAGTTGTTAAAGCTCAAGCTCAACAAATTTTTGGTATTTCTTCGCAGGATTCTCTTTCAAATATTACAATGTTCCTGCAATGGTTTAATAAGGCTTTTTTGCTTTGATTTTGATTTTAAATTCATATGGTTGAATGTTCAGGTGCTGGCTTTGCTTCCAAGGAACCATACTTGTTGGGCAAAGTAGGCGTGCAGATTAAGCTCGTTCCCGGTGACTCTGCGTGCACAAGCTTATTCATTTTGATGTAAATTGACAATTTCTCTGAAATATTAGGTGTACTACATCCCAACATATTCAACTTTCATTACTCTGCCGCTGAATGGCGCCCTGAGTTGATCAGGTTTGCCTCGTCAATCATGCATGTGGTAGACTTTCTTGGGCCAACTTTCATTACTCTGCCGCTGAATGGCGCCCTGAGTTGATCAAGTTTGCCTCGTCAATCATGCATGTGGTAGACTTTCTTGGGCCGTCCTTGCAGGGCACAACATGGCCATCTTGATGGCATCGAAGATTGTTAAACAACATTTATAGAAAATGCTTCCCAATCCAAATTATATTTCTTTAAATGAGTAAGCTAAACCATTTGTAGTAATTTTTTTGGTTGATTTTTGTTGAAACTAGGGGCTGGTTTTTATTGGTTAAAGTAAATTGCATAGAAATCTATTCAATTCTTTTTAGACATTTAAATTATCTAAAACTGCTTTATTAAGAAAGAAAAAAATAACAAAATAATAAGTACAAAACTAAAAATTTATCGATAGATTTTTTACATTGATTTTTTTAATTATAAATATAAATTATTAAAATCATACCATGTAAATTGATTTTTTTAATTATAAATATAAGTTATTAAAATTTCTTTAAATTATAAAATATAAATTATTAAAATCATACCATTCACTTCTCTATGTAAATATTCCAAAGTATGTTATCTTATCTAAAAATTGGGCACGATATCAAAACAACTAAAACTAATGTTTTTTATTAAAGTTAATCAAAATTTTCTTAGAAATTGTTATTCCTTCAATTTCTCAATTTGAGTGTTCTTAGTTGTATGTCAGAAACTAAATGCTCTATTTTATTAGCATAGATCCATCTAAAAGGGGATCTCATAAACAAACACTTTGAGAGATTAAATTTCTCAAAGTGAAAACCCTTTTCTAAAGTGGAAATGTTGAGGAAATGTGTAATCCAATGTTTATGGTTTTAGTTTATCTAATTTATGTGTTTTATATGTATGCAATTCTAAAGTATTTAAATTTAATTTAAGTCGATATGTTATTTTTAATAATATTTTATAATAAAAGACACATGTCAACTCTAGGATAAGCACAAAAGGAGTTAGACATCTCTCCTATTGGGATGTAGAATGCACCTATTGAAATCATTGAATTTCTCTCCACACTCTAAATTGTAATTTTAACAATAATTAATCCACCAAATTCATATATATAAATTATTTAAATTTTTTGTAAGTGTAACTAAATTGTAATTTCAACAATAATTAATCTACCAAATTCATATATATAATTATTTAATTTATTTTTCAAGTGTAAATTTCCTCAAATAGCTATGAAAGATGAGTTGGATGCTTTTTACACCGAAAATGACAATTGGTAAGAAGAGTCCACTCCAATGAGACTTTTGCTTCCTTTGCGTGGCGTGGCTTGCATAGACTCCATAACACTTGCATTAGTTTTTTTTCTTTGGGATGGAAGGTATATCAAATGTATGTGAAAGAACGACCAGATTTGTTTGAGGAAATTTATATGGACCAACTATTTAGATTTGATATGTATTGATCCATTTTTGTTTGGTTTTTTATTTTATTTTTTCTTTTTATTGAGCATATTTTAATAATTATTTTCATTTTTAATATTTTTAGGTTATTTTGTAATTTGATTAAACCAACATTTTGTATAATATTATTTATATTTTATTTTTAATTATAAACATATTTATTTTATTTTGATCTAGTGTGATTTCTTAAAAGATCATGACTGCGTGGATGCATTTTAAGAAGGTTTAAAGAAACTTCAATTTATTAGAGTTTGAACAAACTTGAGTTTAAGGTATAGTGAAAGAAGGCAAAGTAATTTTGATGAACATAACTTCTATTTGGTGTAGGGAATGTGAATTTCCTCATGAATAAGTAGGATGAGTTATTATTTTAGAACGAACCTTATTTATATGAAGATGATGAATGTTTTGAAGCATATGCTATGGAGAAAATGTTCTGTAGAATAAAATGAGAATTTGATTATTTGGTGTTTGCAAATCAAAATGACCTTTCTAAGATCTTGTGTTATTGAAAGATAAGGAAAAGTATAATGCATTCAAATATTTGGTTGTTGTTATAGAAGATAAATACATAAAATCATCCCATGCAAAGCAAAATATAAGCCTCATGAGAGTCCTCTGGTGAGAAACCATATCATTATTTTTTTTACCCTTGACACTGTACATAATGAATGGGTGATAACGTCCTTGAGCATATTGTTGCACATCAATAAGGAGAGCAAATTGCAAGACCAATAAATGAAGAGCTTGGGAACCATATGGTGGCAGCCCATGATGAACACTTAGGTGAAGGAAGTGGTGAATTTTGTATTAAAGGCAGTGTGCTCCCTCTTGTTCCCAAAGAAGCATATTTGCACGAGGAGGACATTCCAACAAGAGCCACACCTTCCATCATAAACAAAGGTTAGGTGTGTCATCATGATACTCCTTTTCAAATTCTTGAATGTAGTGAAGAATCTTTTGTTGATTTGAAGAAGACGGATTTTGTAAAGAAACCCTTGGAAGATTATTTCCTTTGAAAAGTGCCTTGATTCTCTCATGTGATAAAGAATATATGAAAACCAAAATCATGAAGACGTTGATTCTCTCCGCCTTCCACTTTTCGCCGTTCGCTTTCTGCCATTTGCTGCGAACCTCGAAAGTCAGAACTTCATGAAATGATCACTTGATCTTTCGTATTTCCGCCTTCCGCTGCAGATCTCAAAAGTCGGGAACTTCATGAAACGATCACTTAATCTTTCGGATTTCTGCCTTCCACTGTGGACCTCAGAAGTCAGAAACTTCATGAAACGATCACTTGATCTTTCGGTTTTCCACCTGTCGTTGCAGACCTTGGAAGCTGGAAACTTGATGAAACGATCACTTGATCTTTCAGATTTTCGCCTTCTGCTGCGGACCTCAAAAGTCAGAAAATTCATGAAACGATGACTTGATCTTTCATATTTTCGCCTTCCGTTGCGGACCTCGGAAGTCAGAAACTTCATGAAATGATCACTTGATCTTTCGGATTTCTGCCTTCCGCTATGGACCTCGGAAGTCGAAAACTTCATGAAATGATCACTTGATCTTTTGTATTTCTGCACCGTTGATCCTTGTGGAAAACAACCTTGACCATTGATCTTGCTTGATACGGAAATCGGACTTCATAAAAACTTAACACTTTACCTTGTCTTTTTCATGTTTTTTGCCTTCCGCCTTCCACAGCCTTTATTAACCATCGATCTCTTTCATGGCTTTAATTCTGATCGTGGATCTGAAATCTTGTATGGATTCCCAATGAAACTTCATGGCTATCATTAGTCGTTGATCTACTTTGTGGGTTAGATCTAGACCGTTGATCTTCTAAATTTGGAAATAAACTTCTAACCCTGCGAATGGCAGTAGTCGGGTTACCTTTCAACTCTTTAGGACTTCCACAGATCCGTCTTCCACACTTCTGTGAACCGTCAGTCTTACTGTGGGTTAGATCTGGACCATTAATCTTCTAGTTTTTTGGATCAACGTTTAACTGTGAATTCAAGGGTTTTCGATTTTTTATTTGGGGTTTAAATCACTGTAAGTTAAATTAGAGAGAATTTGAGGTCAAAAATGGGCCTCCTAAGAGATGTACTAAAAAAATATAAGATATATTAAAATATTATGAGTTAAAGGTTTTATGGGGTAGGTATATATGACAACTCGCCTCCTACACTACTTTTTATGCACAATATAAATAACCATGGTTGAGTTACTTTTTAAAATTGACTATAAATAAAATTAATAAAATAACTCTACAATGATGTGACTAAGATTCATTGTAAA
>LPNX010733996.1:48291-61344 GCA_001517045.1 Pseudotsuga menziesii
CATCTCAACCATGAGGGATGATGTCATCTAATAGAATGTAATTGGTTGATTTTTATAGTACATTTTGGTCCTTTTGAGGCCCATTTTTGACCTCAAATTCTCTCTAATGCACTGATCTAAAGATTAAGTTGATGTCTGTATCCATTCTTTAATTTGTCGTCTGAATCATGACTAACAATCGGGAACCTAACTGTGCTAAGTTGTTTTATTCAATAAATTAAGGTTTTCTCTTATGTAAAACTATTTCGATTGCAATACTTACAGATCTATACTTTAAACCAACATTATCATCTCAATCGACATTCCCAACTCAGGAATAAAAGTTAGAAAAGTATGACAAGATCGATACAAACAAGAAAAAGTTAGATAAATGTAGGAATACGTGCTACAGTTAAAAACATAGGATTCATTCCGTTAATTGCAGACTCATAAATTTAAAATCATTCAAGTATTGAAAATGATCCATAACAGACCGACAATAACCAGCTCTGCAGAATTATGCTTAGAACAAAATAGTAATACTAAGTTCTAGTCAGGGTAGAGTTCCAATCATGGAAGAGTTCCTACCAAGCAAAGTTCCTCTTCCTTGGATGGAACTCTACCCCAATAGGAACTCTTCTCTGGCTTGAAATCTGGCTTAGGAACTCTGCCCCGAACTATGCTCAAACTAGAAGTTTTCTTGATATGATCTCTTCCCAGTAGGAACTTTGCCCTGACTGGAACTCTGCCTCGAAAAATAATATTATTGTCCAATATGAAAAATTATATGGCAAATCAATATATGTTTGCCTACCATGTTCTACTTTTTAGTATATATGGGAGAAATTGTAATCATGGATACTTGTAAGTTAAAATTGATCTATTTCTTGAAAATAGTCATGAAGGTTTATCATGTTATCAAATGTTTTTATTAGGTATATTCAAGTGCATTGAAATTGATTAAAAATAGTATTTTGATTTAATGAAGTAATTATAAACATTGAATTGGTTATTATGTTTTGATGAGTTGGAATATCAGTGTAACAAGGAAGTTCTTTTCAAATTAAAATAAGAGCTATTTTTTTTCATAAAGTGTTTTTATATCATTTGTTTATAGTGTTTATCATGTTCTTTGGAGTTGTGTCTATTAAGAATTTCAAGAATAGACAAATATACCTAATAAGTGTTACTAAATATACATACATACATATATTTGCCATATACATTCTTCAACCCATGTATTATCTCCTGCTTCACGTAAATCAGTGCTCACAACTCCTCCAAACACACCAATTTTTCCATACTGGCAGCTCTCTAACTCATAGCACCAACCAAAATTTAATGCTCACTTGGTCCAACATGGTATGCTCTTTAACTTCAAGCATCCACTTAGCATAATAGTTGAGCACCATAATGATTTCCATGCACACGTTCACTACTATCGTTGATTCACTACTAGGCTCACCCATTCACATTCACTAACCTTTGCTGCCATAATAGTTAGATTCGTTGCTAGCTTCACGCATCAATTGCTACATTAGTTGCTAGGATCCCACAGGAAAACAACAAATCCTTCTTTTTTTTAATGAAAATTCTCTGTGGGAAAACATTAATTTTGAATTTAAAATTCAAATAAATTCCCGCTATTTCAAATTGGAATAGGATGATCTCTCAACCATTTTCACCCGGGGCCCACCGGGGGCCGTCGAGAGATGTCGTGACGACGTTTTCCCAAAACCCAGCTTCTGCTCTGTCTCCGACCAAATCAGGTAACAGCCCTGTTGGTCCCCGCCGTCGATGAATCCTAATAGAATCAATGATTACAATTTCTCCCATATATATAATAATATTATTTTTCCAGGCAGAGTTCCAGTCAGGGAATAGTTCCTACTGGGAAGAGATACTATCAAGAAAAGTTCTAGTTTGAGCATAGTTCAGGGAAGAGTCCCTAAGCTAGAGTTCAATCCAGGGAAGAGTTCCTATCGGGGTAGAGTTCCATCCAAGGAAGACGAACGTTTCCTGGAAGGAACTTTGCCTTGACTAGAACTCTGTCCCCGTTGGAACTATGCCTGACAGGGAATTCGATCGATAAGAACTTTGCTTTGTAGGAACTTTGTCTCGATTGGCACTATGCCCCAACTGGAAATTTTCCTTAACTGAAACTTTGCCATGGTTGGAACTCTTCCTTGACTGGAACTCTGCCATGGTTGGAACTCTGCCATGGGTGGAACTCTGCCTATGTTGGAATTTTCCTAGTTGTTCAGTTGGATATTTGCTTGTCAAGAACTCAACTTCGACTAGAACACTTTAGTGGTTGAAATTTTGTCAATCAGGAATTTTTCCTCGACTAGAACTCTACCCCGATTGGCTCTCTTCCTAGTAGAAACTTTTCATGACAGGAACTATGCCTTCACTGAATCTCTACCCCAGTTGGAACTCTGCGACCGTTGGAACTCTACTCGCTAGGAAATTTGACCAATAAGAACTTTGCTTGGCAGGAAATTTTCCTCGACTGGAGCTCTTCCTAACAGGAACTTTTCCCCAGTTGGAACTCTGCTCGGCAGGGACTTTGCTCGACAGGAACTTTGCTCGATAGGAACTTTACCCAGCAGGACCTTTACCCAGCAGGACCTTTACCCAATACAAACTTTTTTCTGTCGAAACTATGCCCCGACTATAACTCTATCCTGGTTGGAACTCTACCTGGCAGGAACTATACCCGACATGAACTTTGGTGGGTAGGAACTCTGCCCGACTAGAACTCTGCCCTGACAGGAACTCTTCTCTAGTTGGAACTCTGCCCTGACTAGAACTTTGCTCTGAAGGAACTCTGCCTCCACTGAAACTTTGCCCTGGTTGGAACTTTGCCTCGACTGGAACTCTTCTTCGGCTGGAACTCTGCTCGGTTGAAAATTAGGAAATCTGCCTCAACTAAAACTCTTTTACGGTTGCTTGTATGGAATTTTGCGACGACTAAGTCAGGTCTTCCTGAGATGGTCAACCAATCAGTTCATGTAGCTGAATACATCAATAAAAAAATTGGATTATCTACATTGTTCCATTCAGGGCAGTGTTACAGCGAGGCAAAGTTCTAATCGAGGAAGAGTTCCAATGGGGCAGAGTTCCAGCGGGGCAGAGTTCCAGTCGGGGAAAAGTTCTAGTCGGGGCAGAGTTCCAGACAAGAAAGAGTTCCAACTGGGGAAAAGCTCCAACAAGGGCAGGTTCCTGTGAGGTTCCAACTATTAAATTGAGCACATAGATCTGTGGACAAACACACAACTCACAAGGCAAAAAAAATGAAAAAGACAAGGTAAAGTGTTAAGTTTTTCTGAAGTCCTATTTCCGTATCAAGCATGATCAATGGTCAAGGTTGTTTTCCGTAACGATCAACGGTGTAGAAATTTGAAAGATCAAGTGATCATTTCATGAAGTTTTCAACTTTTGAGGTCTGTAGCTAAAGGCGAAAATCTTAAAGATCAAGTGATCATTTCATGAAGTTTTTGACTTTCGAGGTCCGCAACGAAAGGCTATTAAATCCATTGTACTTCATTGTAATTATTATCTAATTACTCTTTGATTAATGAAAAGCATTCATAGCTGCAAGCCATTTTTGCACTGTTTCATTCTTCAACAACTGAGTAAATTGTGTGATCTATCTTGTGAGTTGTGTGTTTGTCCACAGATTTATGTGCTCAATTTAATAGTTGGAACCTCACAGGAACTTGCCCTTGTTGGAACCCTGCCCTTGTTGGAACTTTTCCCCAGTTGAAACTTTTTCTTGACTGGAACTCTGCCATGGTTGGAACTCTGCCCCGATTGGAACTTTGCCCCGACTGGAACTCTGCCCCGCTGGAACTCTGCCCCATTAGAACTCTTCCCCGATTAGAACTCTGCCCCGCTGGAACACTGCCCCGAATGGAACAATGTAGATAATCCAATTTTTTTATTGATGTATTGAGCTACATGAACTGATTGGTTGACCATCTCAGGAAGACCTGACTTAGTTGTCGCAAAATTCCATACAAGCAACTATGAAAGAGTTTTAGTTGAGGCAGATTTCCTAATTTTCAACTGAGTGGAGTTTCGGCCGAAGAAGAGTTCCAGTCGAGGCAAAGTTCAGACCGAGGAAAAGTTTCAGTCAAGGCAGAGTTCCTTCAAAGCAAAGTTCTAGTCAGAGCAGAGTTCCAACTAGAGAAGAGTTCCAGTCAAGGCAGAGTTCCTACCCACCAAAGTTCATGTCGGGTATAGTTCCTGCCAGGTAGAGTTCCAACCAGGGAAGAGTTCCAACTAGGATAGAGTTATAGTCGAGGCAGGGTTCTAGTTGGGGCATAGTTCCAACAGAAAAAAAAAAGTTTGTATTGGGTAAAGGTCCTGCCGGGTAAAGGTCCTACCGGGCAAAGTTCCTGTCGAGCAAAGTTCTCGTCGAGCAAAGTCCCTGCCGAGCAGAGTTCCAACCAGGGAAAAGTTCCTGTCGAGAAGAGCTCCAGTCGAGGAAAATTTCCTGCCGAGCAAAGTTCTTATTGGTCAAATTTCATAGCGAGTAGAGTTCCAACGGGCACAGAGTTCCAATCGGGGTAGAGATTCAATGAAGGCATAGTTCCTGTCGTGAAAATTTTCTACTAGGAAGAGAGCCAATTGGGGCCGAGTTCTAGTCGAGGAAAAATTCATGATCGACAAAATTTCAAACACAAAATTTTTCTAGTCGATGTTGGGTTCTTGATAAGCAAATATCCAACCGAGCAACTAGGAAAAATTCCAACATAGGCAGAGTTCCAACCATGGAAGAGTTCCAGTGAAGGTAGAGTTCCAACCATGGCAGAGTTCCAGTCAAGGAAGAGTTCCAACCATGGAAAATTTTCAGTTAAGAAAAATTTCCAGTTGGGGCATAGTTCCAATCGAGACAAAGTTCCTGTAGAGCAAAGTTCTTATCGTTCGAATTCCCTGTCAAGCATAGTTCCAACCGGGACAAAGTTATAGTCAGGGCAGAGTTCTTGCCAGGAAATGTTCGTCTTCCTTGGATGGAACTCTACCCCGATAGGAACTCTTCCCTGGATTGAACTCTAGCTTAGGGACTCTTCCCTGAACTATGCTCAAACTAGAACTTTTCTTGATAAGATCTCTTCCCAGTAGGAACTATTCCCTGACTGGAACTCTGCCTGGAAAAATAATATTATTATATATATGGGAGAAATTGCAATCATTGATTCTATTAGGATTCATCGACGGCGGGGACCAACAGGGTTGCTACCCGATTTGGTCAGAGACGGAGCAGAAGCTGGGTTTTGGGAAAACGTCGTCACGACATCTCTCAACGGCACCCGGTGGGCCCCGGGTGAAAATGGTCGAGAGATCATCCTACTCCAATTTGAAATTTTAATTTGAAATAGGGGGAATTTATTTGAACTTTAAATTCAAAATTAATGTTTTCCCACAAAGAAATTTCATTAAAAAAAAGAAGGATTTGTTGTTTTCCTTGTGGGATCCTAGCAACTAATGTAGCAACTGATGCGTGAAGCTAGCAACGAATCTGACTATTATGGCAGCAAAGGTTAGCGAATGTGAATGGGTGAGCCTAGTAGTGAATCAACGATAGTAGTGAATGTGTGCATGGAAATCATTATGGTGCTTGACTATTATGCTAAGTGGATACTTGAAGTTTGAGAGCATACTGTGTTGGACCAAGTGAGCATTAAATTTTGGTTGGTGCTCTGAGTTAGAGAGCTACCAGTATGGAAACATTGGTGTGTTTGGAGGAGTTGTGAGCACTGATATGGGTGAAGCAGGAGATAATACATGGGTTGAAGCATGTGTATGGTAAATATATGTATGTATGTATATTTAGTAACACTTATTAGGTATATTTGTCTATTCTTGAAATTCTTAATAGACACAACTCCAAAGAACATGATAAACACTATAAACAAATGATATAAAAACACTTTATGAAAAAAATTAGCTCTTATTTTAATTTGAAAAGAACTTCCTTGTCACACTGATATTCTAACTCATCAAAACATAATAACCAATTCAATGTTTATAATTACTTCATTAAATCAAAATACACATTTTAATCAATTTCAATGCACTTAAATATACCTAATAAAAACATTTGATAACATGATAAACCTTCATGACGATTTTCAAGAAATAGATCAATTTTAGCTTACAAGTATCCATGATTACAATTTCTCCCATATATACTAAAAAGTAGAACATGGTAGGCAAACATATATTGATTTGTCATATAATTTTTCATATTGGATAATAATATTATTTTTCAAGGCGGAGTTCCAGTCAGGGCAAAGTTCCTACTAGGAAGAGATCCTATCAAGAAAACTTCTAGTTTGAGCATAGTTCAGGGTAGAGTTCCTAAGCCAGATTTCAATCCAGAGAAGAGTTCCTATCGGGGTAGAGTTCCATCCAAGGAAGAGGAACTTTGCTTGGTAGGAACTCTTCCCTGATTGGAACTCTGCCCTGACTGGAGCTTAGTATTACTATTTTGTTCTGAGCATAATTCTGCAGAGCTGGTTATTGTTGGTCTTTTATGGATCGTTTTCAATACTTTAATGATTTTAAATTTATGAGTTTGCAATTAACGGAATGAATCCTATGTTTTCAATTGTAGCACGTATTCCTACATTTATCTAACTTTTTCTTGTTTGTATCGATCTCGTCATACTTTTCTAACTTTTATTCCCGAGTTGGGAATGTCGATTAAGATGATAATGTTGGTTTAAAGTATAGATCTGTAAGTATTGCAATCGAAATACTTTTACACAAGAGAAAACCTTAATTTATTGAATAAAAAAACTTAGCAAAGTTAGGTTCCCGATTGTTAGTCATGATTCAGACGACGAACTAAAGAATGGATACAGACATCAACTTAATCTTTAGATCAGTGTTAACTTACAGTGATTTAAACCCCAAATAAAAAATCGAAAACCCTTGAATTCACAGTTAAACGTTGATCCAAAAAACTAGAAGATTAACGGTCCAGATCTAACCCACAGCAAGACCGACGGTTCACAAAAGTGCGGAAGACGGATCTGTGGAAGTCCTGAAGAGTTGAAAGGTAACCCGACTACTGCCATTTGCAGGGTTAGAAGTTGATTTCCAAATTTAGAATATCAATGGTCTAGATCTAACCCATAAAGCAGATCAACGACTGATGATAGTCACAAAGTTTCATTGGGAATCCATACAAGATTTTAGATCCACGGTCAGGATTAAAGCCGTGAAAGAGATCGACAGTTAATAAAGGCCGTGGAAGGTGGAAGGCAAAAAACATGAAAAAGACAAGGTAAAGTGTTAAGTTTTTGTGAAGTTCGATTTCCGTATCAAGCAAGGTCAATGGTCAAGGTTGTTTTCCACAAGGATCAACGGTGCAGAAATACGGAAGATCAAGTGATCATTTCATGAAGTTTCTGACTTTCGAGGTCCACAACGAAAGGCGAAAATCCGAAAGATCAAGTGATCGTTCCATGAATTTTCTGACTTTTGAGGTCTGCAACGGAAGGCGAAAATCTGAAAGATCAAGTGATCGTTTCATCAAGTTTCCGACATCCAAGGTCCGCAGCGGAAGGTGGAAAACTAAAAGATCAAGTGATCATTTCATGAAGTTTCTAACTTCTGAGGTCCACAATGGAAGGAAAAAATTTGAAAGATTAAGTGATCGTTTCATGAAGTTCCTGACTTTCGAGGTTTGCAGCGGAAGGCGGAAATACGAAAGATCAAGTGATCATTTCATGAAGTTCTGACTTTCAAGGTCCGCAACAAATGGCAGAAAGCGGAAGGCGAAAAGTGGAAGGCAGAGAGAATCAACATCTTCATGATTTTGGTTATCATATATTCTTTATCACATGAGAGAATCAAGGCACTTTTCAAAGGAAATAATCTTCCAAGGGTTTCTTTACAAAATTCTTCTTCTTCAAATAAGCAAAAGATTCTTCACTACATTCAAGAATTTGAAAAGGAGTATCATGATGACACAGCTAATCTTTGTTTATGATGGAAGCCGTGGCTCTTGTTGGAATGTCCTTCTCGTGCAAATATGCTTCTTTGGGAACAAGAGGGAGCACACTGCCTTTAATAGAAAATTCACCACTTCCTTCATCTAAGTGTTCATCATGGGGTGCCACCATAAGGTTCCCAAGCTCTTCATTTATTGGTCTTGCAATATGCTCTTCTTATTGATGTGCAACAATATGCTCAAGGACGTTATCACCCATTCATTATGTACAGTGTCAAGGGTCAAAAAAATAATGATATGGTTTCTCACCAAAGGACTCTCATGAGGCTTATATTTTGCTTTGCATGGGATGATTTTATGTATTTATCTTCTATAACAACAACCAAATATTTGAATGCATTATACTTTTCCTTATCTTTCAATAACACAAGATCTTAGAAAGGTCATTTTGATTTGCAAACACCAAATAATCAAATTCCCATTTTATTCTACAAAACATTTTCTCCATAGCACATGCTTCAAAGCATTCATCATCTTCATATAAATAAGGTTCGTTCTAAAATAATAAGTCATCCTACTTATTCATGAGGAAATTCACATTCCCTACACCAAATAGAAGGTATGCTCATCAAAATTACTTTGCCATTTTTTACTATACCTCAACCTCAAGTTTGTTCAACCTCTAATAAATTAAAGTTTCTTTAAACCTTCTTAAAATGCATCCACGCCGTCATGATCTTTTAAGAAATCACACTAAATCAAAATAAAATAAAATATAATTAATATGTTTATAATTAAAATTAAAAAATAAAAAATATTATACAAAATGTTGGTTTAATCAAATTACAAAATAACCTAAAAATATTAAAAATGAAAATAACTATTAAAATATGCTTAATAAAAAGAAAAAGAAAATTAAATTAAAAAACCAAACAAAAATGGATCAATACTTATCAAATCCAAATAGTTGGTCCATATAAATTTCCACAAACAAATCTGGTCGTTCTTTCATATACATTTGATATACTAATGCAAGTGTTATGGAGTCTATGCAAGCCACGCAAAGTATCATTCAAAGTGGACTCTTCTTACCAATTGTTATTTTCTGTGTAAAAGCATCCAACTCATCTTTCATAGTTATTTGAGGAATTTTACACTTAAAAAATAAATTAAATAATTATATATATGAATTTGGTAGATTAATTATTGTTGAAATTACAATTTAGTTACACTAAGAAAAAATTTAAATAATTTATATATATGAATTTGGTGGATTAATTATTGTTAAAATTACAATTTAGAGTGTGGAGAAAAATTCAATGATTTCGATAGGTGCATTCTACATCCCAATAGGAGAGAGACGTGTAACTCCTTCTGTGCTCATCCTAGAGTTGACATGTCTTTTGTTATAAAATATTATTAAAAATAACATATCAGCTTAAATTAAATTTAAATACTTTAGAATTGCATACATATAAAACACATAAATTAGATAAACTAAAACCATAAACATTGGATTACACATTTCGTCAACATTTCCACTTTAAAAAAGGGTTTTCACTTTGAGAAATTTAATCCCTCTAAGTGTTTGCTTGGGAGATCCCCTTTTAGATGGATCTATGCTAATAAAATAGAGCATTTAGTTTATGACATACAACTACGAACACTGAAATTGGGAAATTGAAGGAATAACAATTTCTAAGAAAATTTTGATTAGCTTTAATCAAAAACACTAGTTTTAGTTGTTTTGATATGTGCCCAATTTTTAGATAAGATAACATACTTTGGAATATATACACATAGAAGTGAATGGTATGATTTTAATAATTTATATTTTATAATTTAAAGAAATTTTAATAACTTATAATTATAATTAAAAAAAATCAATTTACGTGAATGGTATGATTTTAATAATTTATATTTTATAATTTAAACAAATTTTAATAATTTATATTTATAATTAAAAAAATCAATGTAAAAAATATATAGATAAATTTTTAGTTTTGTACTTATTATTTTATTATTTTGTTATTTTTTTCTTTCTTAAAAAAGCAGGTTTAGATAATTAAAATTGTATAATTTAAATGTCTTAAAAGAATTGAATAGATTTCTATGCAATTTACTTTAACCAATAAAAATCAGCCCCTCGTTTCAACAAAAATCAACCAAAAAAATTACTACAAATGGTTTAGCTTACTCATTTAAAGAAATATAGTTTGGATTCGGAAGCATTTTCTATAAATGTTGTTTAACAATCTTCGATGCCATCAAGATGGCGATGTTGTGCCCTGCAAGGACGGCCCATGAAAGTCTATCACATGCATGATTAACAAGGCAAACCTGATCAACTCAGGGCGCCATTCAGCGGCAGAGTAATGAAAGTTGAATATGTTGGGATGTAGTACACCTAATATTTCAGAGAAATTGTCAATTTACATCAAAATGAATAAGCTTGTGCACGCAAAGTCACCGGGACGAGCTTAATCTGCACTCCTACTTTGCCCAACAAGTATGGTTCCTTGGAAGCAAAGCCAGCACCTAAACATTCAACCATATGAATTTAAAATCAACATCAAAGCAAAAGAGCTTTATTAAACCATTGCAGGAACATTGTAATATTTGAAAGAGAATCCTGCGAAGAAATACTGAAAAATTTGTTGAGCTTGTGCTTTAACAACTCTCCCTCGAACATAAAATGGTCAATCGCCTAGACGGGTTCGAAGATATCAGTGAACTGTGCAAAATTAGATGCCAAGAAGCAAAGAGCGAGAATGAAGAAGCAACAGCTCTGCATTCTCAAAGAAGCCATGTCAAGAACAACTTATCACTGATAATAAGAAAATAAGAAAATTTTCAGTGACAATCAATCACTATATCCAGGTTTGTTTTATGAACCCATTTCATACTGAGCATTCGTGGAAAAATTCTGCATATCATACCTTATCCTTGTCCTTTCACAGAAGGTGTTTGGTTTCACCAGGTCGCAAGGGATCAATAGCAAGCTTGGCTTGTTCACAGAAGGTATTCACACCTGGTGACTCCTCGGATCGAGGACAAGCTTGGGATCGACTGCATTAAGTTCACTTGTAGTTGAAGACGCAACCATTCGCAGGGAAGGATGTAGGTTGAGAGGCAGGCTCTTGGTAGTTGAACCTATCAAACTATTTCCAATTCAAATTTCAAATTTTAAACTCAATTGCATGGATTTGACATTTCAAATTCAAATTTCAAATTTTAAACTCAATTGCATGGAATGGATGGTATGTAGGGCGAACAACATGAAATGGATACGTGATGATGGTATGTACATGAATGCAGCGGTTTTCCCGGAGGGCTGTCAGACTTGAGACGATAACGGAGAAGACGGTGAACAAGCCGTTAACAGAGTCTGGGGTTGATGGATTGAGGGTCACCGGAGGAAACGGCGCGACGATTGTCGCCAGGACAACTCGTCGCATCGTTAGCGTACTTCATTTTCAAATACCATTCAAATACAGAATGAGGTATGGGTTCATTTTTGAGCATATGAGATAGCTCCATGGTTAAAAATATGTTGTATTTTTTTTGAGATCACAGGTTTAAAATTGGTGGGTTGCTTATTGGTCGTTTGTGACAAGGCTCAAAGCGTAGGCGACTCCTGGGATAGAGGCTCACCTTGGTGGGTTTTGAGACATCTCGGCCTCTGCTAAGTCATAAGTTACTGGTATATCTGGCTTGCCGCTGTTGGATATACTCTTCGGAGGTTGTTGTTCCCATGGTTAAAAAAAAGAGAGGTATGGGTCCATTTTGATAAGGCTAGAAAGATAGGCAATCCATTGGAGTTTAAGATCATGGTTTTTGGAAGTATCATCCCTTAGGAAGTCATAGATTTTAGATTTTAAGGGTTATAGTGGTAAGTCATAGATTTTAAGGGTTATAGTGCTAGAAAGTGGGATTTGAGCTTGGGTTTTGTCCAAATTATCCCAACTAATTACCAATTCCTTTAAATTAAAAAAAAATAATTAAGTTGATAGCAATAACCATTATTATGAATGTCTTTAATATACAACAAATTTATGTAAAAAAAATCTACTTATTATAGAAAGTCAGGGCTTTGAACATTTCAAAGGAAGACACAATGAAGCTTCATGGCTTTGTACATTCCAAAAGAAGACACAATGGCTTGCCATATAAATGTTATGAAGGCATCAATCAATCAATTAACAATCGATTCAAAAGAAGAAATGATGGCTTTCCATATCACTACTATCAAGGCATAGTTTTGTTGTGCAAACTTTAAAATATTCAAATAAGAAAATGATTGTATCATCTAGAGTTAAGAATCTAGAATTTAAATAACTTTACAAGGTTACTTCTCTATGAGGAGATTCGATGGGTATTGTAGAGATTAGAAATATTGTTGCGTCGAGAGGCGCTCTACAGCTCAGTATGGGGGAGATCTTGTAACGTGATGTAGTGTTAGTAACGTTTGTAACATGTCGGCAAAAAATAATAGTGATAGTGAATATTATGGGAGAGATCTTGTAACGTGATGTAATGTTTGTAACATGTCGGCAAAAAATAATAGTGATAGTGAATATTATGGGAGAGATCTTGTAACGTGATGTAATGTTTGTAACATGTCGGCAAAAAATAATAGTGATAGTGAATATTATGCAGGGATAATTTTAGGGGCGAAATTTAGCCCATGGGCTATTTTTAGGGGTTTTTCTCCAAAAAAAGATTCGCCATTTTGCATTTTTTGAAGCCCTGTTTCGCCCAAGTTTGATGGGCTAAACTTTTTTCACCCTAAAAATCGCCAAATTATTATATAAATGATACAAAATCCTTGGAAATTAAAATATTTTTTGAAAAATATCGCCAACATTTTATAGTTGATGTTTTAAGAATTGGTAATATTCGCCAACATTTATACACTTTTAAATAAGTATGGTTTCTTAAAATCATCCTTGATATTATGGTAGAGATCTTGTAATGTGATGTAACATCGGTATCATGTCGGAAAGAAATAATAGTGATAGTGAATATTATGGGAGAGATTTTGTAACACAAAATAAAAAATAATATCACTTTCGTAAGGTTATTTTTATTAATAAAAAATAAAT
>LPNX010734007.1:618-14152 GCA_001517045.1 Pseudotsuga menziesii
CCAGCGAGATTGTCATTTGAATTGAAATGTGGTTGGTGGGGCATTGATGGCTACGTCGAAGGCGGAAGCAAGGTGGTCGATCACTTAACGGAGCTGAACGGCGATCACGTTAACGGCGATGAGGTTGATGGAACGGCGACGGGGTTGAAGCGGCTGCCGGGAACGGAAAGGAGCGGTCGCCGACGGAGGTCGGAGCGCCGGCGCGACGGTTGCCGCCGGGCAAAATCGTCGCGTCGGTAGCCCACTCCTATACTTAATGTCATTCTGACAGAATTATTGGAATGGCATTCAATGTGAATACGTTTCTGACAGACATCGCTCATAAATTTCAACTAGGTAATGAGAGTACGCATTTACAATGACCACACATTGCAATTGGCTGCGTTGGGTTTGGAGTGTGTCGTTCTAGTCAAGCTAGTCATCCTTACATGTTCAAACAGAACACTCCCAGAGTCTAGACTCTAGAGTCAGGATCTATCTAACTTCTTTAGATCCACCGGTGCAAGCAAATGCTCAGAGCATTAAATGCTCTGCATCATTGTCGTGAGTGATCACCAAAATGAACGGAGCCACGTGGTGTACATAGGTATATGATTCAGATATGTGCAATGTGTGGTCATTGTCGAGTTGAGATTTATGGGGATGTCTCGTTCAGTTTGACCTTGAATTTCATTCCAATAATTATTGGCGTAGGTAAAACAGTTTGGTCTTGAATCTCCATAAATTCAATAATTATTGGCGTAGGTAAAACATTTTGGTCTGGAATCTCCATAGATACAATCGATTTACAGAAACATAATGCAACCAACGACACTTCTCTCTCTAATCGGAAGTTGGCGATCCACGTATTTAGCAGCTCAGAAATTCCTGCCCTGAGCATTTTTCTGAGTTAAAACAAAGCATTAGCACGTCCCCTCCCCTCGGAATTATTACCATAACCAATTATGCATGTGCACAGTGCAGGCAAATCATGCATGTGCAAACAAAAAACACTTTTAAATATGGGTGAATTTCATTGAGTTTCTCTTTCAGTGCACGCAGAGTTTCTCTTTCAGTGCACGCATCCCATAGCTGAAGAATACTGTTCCGTTTCGTCTTTTGCAATAATTAATGCCGCCAGAGACTGATGTCCAATATAAGAGTAGGAGCAACAACAACAACGTCCTTCACTTTGTTTTCCAAGCATTGAATAATACGGGCAAGTGGGGACAGTCCTCAAATTGCATCGTCTGTAAATTTGTCATGTTTTAACAACACGAGATGGTGCTGCATGTCCGCTTACTCAATGGCTCGATCATTTTGTTGTCGTGTGACTAAAACGTTGGCCTTTCGTTCATAAAGACAAAAGTCATGTATCTGGTAGGAAAATAGTACTAACGAATTTATTTTTAAGTAGTCATGTATCTGGTAGGAAAATAGTACTAACGAATTTATTTTTAAGTATTGAATTTTAGATGTTACTCATGTAAATTTTGATTTAAAGTTAAACTAGCAATTGCGCCAAGGAAGGTGCAACAATACGCGGTGAATGTAATTGTTAGCAGGTAAGTGAGAACAGGTAGTCCAGTATCTATCATTGCCTAACCAGTATAACCTATTAAACATAAGAATTCCTGTTAACACGCCAATTTATTTTGAAACTGTTTGATAGTTTAGAAAAAGGCCTATTTAGCATTTGCATGCTTGCAATTTGAACATGTGTATGGTGAATTCAATGCAACTTCAACATGTGTATCTTGAATTCAATGAGGAAGTAGCAAGCTGCTCAATATTGCCTTGTAACATGATCCATATATTTTTTCAACAATGTTTTATGCCTGGAAGTAGCAAATATTCGGATACAATATCTATTGTATGTCATATAGGGGTTGTTGAACAACAAAAATGTCACAGAGATTCTGACTGGCCTCTCTGCAAAAGCATGCACAAAGTGTTTGTTATTCTCACACTGGGCACTCTCATTTGCTTTAACAAATTCAGGCTTCTTTCCAAAAACAAAATTGCAAAATTTGAGCTTTTGATGCAATAATCCGGTAGCATCACTAAGTCAGAATGAACAATTGGATAATTTTGCCTGTGAGCTCCATCTGAGCCTTCATTAGAGTCAAACAGTGTTCTGTGAAATAACCTTGCCAAATCTCAGAAACAACTGTCCATCAGAAGTGTTGCTTGCGCTGCCTGTACCATCTCTGTGATTTCCTTCCACATATTCATCTAAGTATCTCCTGTAGTTGTTGTTGGGTGCTGGTTTGTTTACTCGGATACTTGGAGGTTGTTTAGAAGCTGGTACTAATGACTACAAAACTCTGGCAACCTCATGCATGGTGGGGCGGTCAGAATGCTGTCTCTTTGTGCAAAGCAGTGCAAGCTGAAAGATATTTCTTACAACCCCAAGATCTGTGCAGGTTGCTGCTACTTCTTGGTTTCTGCTACTTCCATTACTGTATTGTTGTCTGCTTTTGATAGAATCTACATTCAAATGTCCATGTCAATAAAACTGAAGGTTATTTCTGTATTTTCTTGGTCTATGCAGTGTCAGAAGACAAAGAGAACAAAGCCAAGTGAAGCAAATTGACAGAATATAAATCTTATCATCTTACCAGCTGAAGCAAATTAGAGTCGTTATCCACAGCTTTTCTCCCAGTTAGTAGCTCTAAAATAACAATGCCATAGATGTACACATCGGACTTCTCGTTGAAGATGCTACATACAAAGAAACATTGTTTAGATTCTGCAATTCATCGATTAGCAAACATCAATCATATATGCTAGGCCTATATGTATCTTGTACAAGTAAAATTGTTGATAGCTTTGCCATCCATTTCACTTACCATGTAATATGTCCCACAAACTTCCATTTACCATGTAATCATAGAACAACAAACTGCCATGTGGAGAAAGAGAGTACCCATGCAAACTGACAAGAATCCGATGTTTGATGCTTCCAACAGTGTCTAACTCTGTCTCAAATTCCAGCAAGCTTTGTGGGTAGTGCGTGTATAGTCTTTTAATAGCAATTGGCTTAGAGTTCTTAAGAACACATTTATAAACTGTGCTAGGAGCACCATAACCAATTATATATTTCTCATTCAAATTTTCTGTAATGTGCATTATGTCATCATACATGTGAAGGGCCATATCCATGTGCAATATTAATAGCCTTGGAGAACCTCATCAGGACATCAATGCATTTTTGAATGAAGTGCATAGATATTGATTTGAGATAATTCTTTATTTCTATGATATAATCTAGACAAATGAGAAATGTGGCATAATAATACCTTGACCCATTTTGCTTGGTGACCCTTTGGTGAATGGTTTAGGCTGATTTGAACGGTAGAGAGCTATGATAATCATAGACACTAATAAAACTAAACCCAAAGAGATGCAAACAATAGCTGGTGTTGAGATAGAAGCTGTTCATTTTCAAAATCAATATGATACATTTATAAATATAATTTCGCACGAAATTTGATCGTAAAACAGAACTAATCTATGTAATTTGACTTGTAAAATTTAATTTTGTTTTCACCTTTTGATTGCCTAGTGTATATCCCACAAAGTGATCCAATCCAATCACCATAGAGACCTGGATTTCCTAAAAAGTTGAGGTAATAATCAATCTTGTCAGATCAAATGCACAAACCCACTAATATATAGAACAAATACTGAAATTTGTTTCGAATATATGTATACCTTTCTGGGGTAAATCTTGTAAAGTTGTTTATGGCACGAATATTCCCAGACAAATTGTTGTAAGAGAGATTTCTGTGAAACAAATGAACCATTTCCAGTCAATCAGTAGAAGTTGAAATATGAAGATTACTTCCTTGGAACTTCAAAATGAAATGAACTCCAAATAGGAGTGATTTAGACTAATTCTTACAGTGTAGTAACGCTGAAGCAGTTGGTCAACTGATATTAGAATAATCGAGTTATTTTCATAATAATTGTGAACCTATTAAATAAATTGTATCTTAGGTAATTCCAAGAAACTTACAACGAGGCCAAATTTTGTAGGTGTCCAAGTTCTTGAGGAATAGTACCCGATAATCGTTTAGCAAAAAGGTCTCTGCATTGAAAGGATGTCACACTATCTACTTTTGTTGAAGTTACCATGGGTACACTAAATAGAGATGTGGAAGGAACACGAATTCTTTGTAAACAACACAAAGCATGCAAGTACTTACATATCCCCAATGCTTCTTAGATTTCCAAATTCTGCTGGGAGAAAACCACTCAGTTTATTGCCACTAGAGACCATGATGGGTTAATAGTTATCTCACCCACAAAAACTTGATTTGTTCTCAAAAGAATTCTACAGATGGCTTACAATTTTAAAACATGTTCCAAATCCCCAACAGATCCCAGAATAGGTCCAGAAATATCATTTTTAGAGAGGTCCCTAAACATTCACATCAAATCACAGATCAATTAAAATGTACATTTTACCGTTAGAGCAAATTATGTTTCTAGATGAAATTATAACAGGAGCCTTGGAAGCTTAATCAAGACATTAAAATAACAAGAACTCACATTGTGTCTAGATTTATAATATATTCCAACTCTATGGGAATTGCTCCCTTGATTTTGTTGGAGGACAGATTTCTGTAAAACCCACAACAAAATCTGTTAATGACTCTAAACATGGTGCATACAATTCAATAATTCATTATGTTAAATAGTTTAGTTGTATTATCTATGACCTACAAACACTTACAAATAAGTTAAGCTGTCAAGTTTGCGTAATTCCAGAGGAATAGTTCCATTCAAATGGTTACCATGCACATTGCTGGACAAAGAAAGGACAAGAAGAAGACATGACCTCAATATTGTTAGAAAAATGCCAAGATTACTTTCCATAGATTTTCTACTAGGCCTTAAGATTATATCACTTACAAGTAATTAAGAGCAACGTAGGAACTAATGTTCTCTGGGATTGGACTTTCAAGGTGATTTCTGGCAAGATTTCAGTCGAAACAAAATACAATCTAGTGTTGTTAAAATACTTGCAGAAAGATGCCACAATAGATCTATGATTAATGTTGTAGTATATTACTAGGTTTGAATATGTTTCTACCATTTTTGTCTTCACTTTCTTGAAAACTGTATAGACAGAAACTTATAATTGAAACAGGTGTTCCAACTTCCCCAGCTCAGGTGGAATCTGCCCTGTAAGCTGATTGTCATTCAGCTGCCTGCATATCCATATTGGGATTTTTTTTATAATTCACATCCAATTTCTATTTCTTGCATATACTATACATAACTACAGGATGTTGTTTAAAGCTCTTACAGGTAGCTTAGCTTTGTCATATTCCCTAATTCCGGTGGAATAGATCCAGTGAGATTATTACTGTGCAAATATCTGAGAAGTACAAAGCAAATAACAAGAGAATCAGCTTCTTGAAAATTGAAAATGAAAGGAAGTTGTGGTCAACATATAATGACCAGAGGTTAGAATTCAAGCAATTAAGCGTGCAAGTAACTTACAGCTTTCCAGTGTAAGTGAAATTGCCTAGGATGGGAGGAATTGTTCCAGTAAGATGATTATCACTCAAATCCCTGCAATAAATATTACTAATGTATCAATGTAGTAAAGCATAAACCATAATTGTATAAACAAATCTTCACTTGGGATCACATAGCATTGATCATGTAGGAAGGAATATGAATTGATTCTGCACAAGAAATATACTAACAAAATCCCAAAACATTATGGGTTTTAACTTTTTATTGAGCTGGGATTGCATGCATATTTTAAGGACTGAGGTTACTTTTAATCAGATTAGAAGAAATTTTAGTACGAGTTAAAATCCAGCAAACACTTTGCTTACAGAACAACCAGAGCCTGCATGAGACCAATTACTTCTGGAATCCTTCCTCTCAACTTATAACCTTGTAGTGACCTATGAAGAAACCACTTCAAAATTAGTCTATGACCACTAAAGCAAACACTTTAATGTCATTTGTTGAATAGTACAGACCATGCAACTAATTATGTTACTTACACAACCCACATGATGTCATATCCCTATCTATTCAATAAAAACATTTTGATACCTATTCTCTTTCATTAAAATAATATACAACAAAGGGGCAAGATGGATCAGTGATGGCATACGACACTAGAAAACCTATTTTTAGCTCTGGAATTTTTTATACTTACATGGTAGCCACTTGTAGAAACCCAATGTTGAAGGGGATCTTTCCTGTAAGTTGATTGTATGACAAGTCCCTGATAAGAACAACAGCCCCAATTTGGAAAATCAGAAAACATACACAACAGCCCCATAGGATGACTGTAAAGAAGGAAAATAAAATGGTTAGCTTAAATACAGGAAAAAGACTTGAAAAATAAGAGAGCACTAAAAAATAGTCTATAGTATTAAAATCACTTTCAAAAAGGAATATAGCGTGTAGTTCCAGCTCTACAGTTTTAAAATTGCTTTTGGAAAGGAATATAGCATGTAGTTCCAGCTCTAAAGTAGCATAATCCTCATAAGGTAAACAAAGTCTTCAACCAAGCATAGCAAAAACACGGAGAGATACTTAATTTGAAAAAGATGTTAATTATTTGCAGTAAAGTGTATCCAACATGCTATTATATATAGATGTGAAAAATCTAATAGTTATATTACAGAAAATGATGTAATTGTCATCCATTCAAATAGTACATGCCAAGCTATCATATTGAGGATATTTACCTTAGAAGGAAAAAAAATTATGCACCACCAATGGATTCCTTCTCCCCACCATGATATGATAACCTGTTAGAGTAGCACACAACACACGAACAATGAACTATAATATAAATATAGTATTCAGTAAATATAGTATTTTTTTTGTTTCTTCTTGTATAAAATGTTCAAATAGCATGGGGAGAAAAGTAGATAGGACAGTACCTTTTAGTTTGGAGTTGGATGCTTTGCATGCCACAAAGGAAGCTTGCAGTGGCGGGAACCGAAGAGGACAAGTACACATGAAGTACCTGGACTAGTAAATTTAAAACCGACTAACAAACTGTTGAAACAGTTATTTATTTATAGACCATATACTGTTTTATGGACAGTATTTTGAAAATATTCAACTATCGCAAATATGTGAAATCAACTGAATGTACAAATAGTATACTTGTAGTAGAAATTTAAAAATGGGTAACAAATTTACTTGCAAACCAAGTATAGGGGCACGCTGGGGAAAAAAGAGACATAGGTATGAAGGCAATAAGTACAAGCTAAATAAACAGACAGGATAAATGTACAACAGAACTGAAGAATTTAGTATATATTGTGAATTGTTTCTATGTACATACAGTACAATGTGAACTGTATCGCTGATCATAAGAGAGTATTTGAAACAAAATGAGGATTGCGAATATTTACAACCAATTTAATGTCCAAGCAGTCTAAATTGAGTAGAAGTAACAAATGGACAACATATTTACTTTGAAACCAAGTATAGGGAGTCCATGGGAAAAAGAATATACATATGTGTAATGACAAGAAGTAGAAGGGAAATATATACATGGATTAAATGTACAGTAGAAATTAAGAACTGAGTATAATGTGAACTGTTTCTATTTACATAGAGTTTGTTGCATTGTATTTGTAAAAGAAGTGTTTGTTTGATAGAGTACATAGTTTAGAGAGGTGCATTACATGCAAGTAGAAGAGAAATATAATAAATGTACATGTATTGTGGTAGTAGTGGAAGCATGTAATATGTACAATGTTTGTGCATTCCATGTGTGGAAAAGGGTAATACATTTATTGAAGAAAAGCATAGGTTATGGACAAGGTAGTACGTACAAGTGAAGGGTAGTAATGGTAGTTGAAGAAGGTGTGGGAATGAAAACAGAAGGCTTGCTGGGTTGTAAGGAGAGGGAAAAGGGAATTGCAAGCAAGGAGGAGGCTCTACTCATAAATGCAAGAGGGACTATGGCAACGACAACACCAGGTAATGGTTATGTATTGAGCAAGAGAAGGGTGGTGGGATACTAAGTCTGTGTGGATCTTGCGCATGGTGTCCCTTTCGTGCATATGGACCATGCGTTGAAGGAAGGCTCTAATTTTTGAGAGAAGCTTTATAGTAGGGTGAATCGGATTCAGTGGGATGTCTGAAGTTGATTGGAACTATGCTTCAATTTGTTGCAGTGATGCTTCTTGTTCCTTTATTTGCTTGCGGAAGTCAGCAAGGGTGTTTAGGTATTGCATGTCATCTTTTGTTGTTGAAGAGCTAGGAAGAGAGTAAAAAGAGCGATTAAAAGCCTAACATGTTCAAATAATATAGAGTAAAGCAAGGCACATCTATTTTTGTATTTGAATTGCTAGACAAATATTTTTTTTCATAGTACCAAATAAGAAAAGCAAGAAGATATTCACATCATAGATCATAGAAAAAATAGTTGAAAACTTGTGTAATGGACATTTTGTTGTTCTTTTTTTTGTTTGTTCTATTGTAGAGAGAAAATAATATTGTAATTCTAATGGTATGGCATGCAGCACATAGATCAGAGAATGCATGGATTCCAACACTGTACAAAAAGAAAGTTGGCATCTCATATGCAAAAAAACAGTGAAACTTCACCAACACATGCTTCAGTCCCTACATAGGTTAAATAACCCATCAAGCAGCAAATCAAACTGGATGAACACAACTCTAATAAACAGAAATCCCATGACCATGGACCCCTCTAGTGAGAGAGTTCATGCCTATACGAGCTCTAACATGATGTTCATGAATGAGAAAGATTGCAACAACAGCACCTAGATAGACAAAGGGAAAATACACACAAGTACACTTTGTAGCACTACCTTTACTATGCACCATAAACACACATAAATATTAAACAACTATGGGATTGATAAAACATTCAGCTTCCCACAGATTATGATCAAGTACATTTTAGTTACAAATAAGTCAAAGTAAAAATGCCAGTCATTTCCTTGACTTGCTTGCAAAAGGCAGCAAGGGTGTTCAGGTATTGCATGTCCATGTCTCTTGTTGAAGAGCTAGGAAGAGAGAAAACAGAGCGATGAAAAGCTTAACATGTTTAAATAATATAGAGTAAAGGAAGGCACATGTTTTTTTGTAAATGAATTGGTAGACGAACATTTTTTTTTTCATAGTAATGAATAAGAAAAGCAAGAAGATATTCACATCATAGATGAAAGGAAAAAAAGTTGAAAACTTGTGTAATGGACAATTTGTTGTTGTTTTTTTTTTTTGTTCTATTGTAGAGAGAAAAAGATTGTTGTAAGTGTAATTTTATGGTACCGATAAGAGGTGTGGGAAGCAATGCAAGGGTGTAAGGATATGTCAACAACTATGTTAAGCAACGTCAGGTGCAATTGATCTGGCAGCAATCAAAGTTTCTTCTTGTTTTCTTCATTGGACAGAAGGGCTATCCTTCATACGTGAGTAGTGAGCAAAAGAGAAATATGGCATTATGCGTAGGTCAGTTAGTTGTCTAACTCTTGAAACTGCAGTAAATGTTATCCCTTGTCGATCAATGTTTTCTATGTCGATTGTTGCCTTCTGTAAGGTCATTCCCTATGATTTGTGGATTGTTAAACCCCAGGCCATACGAAGGGGAAGCTATCTACGAGAACCTCTTGTTAAAGGGAGGATTGGGATGTAGGTAGGGTTATAAGCATCCCATGGCAGGCCTTTGTAGTTGACAAAGTCAACAACAACAAACAAAGGAAGCATAGGTGGAGTAGTGGCAGTGTTGTACAAGATTGAAACAACTTTACCAAGAGTACCATTAACAAGACCTGCCTCAACCCAAAGGTTTGTTGTAAGCATAACTTGTTGCCCAACGGAAAGGAGTACAACCATATCTAATTGTTCATCTTTTGGTGCAAGCAGTAGTGTTTGTTTCCTGACTTTTGCAGAACATAATGCAATTGGGACATTTAGTTGTTTAAGCATTTGTTTGTTGTGTAAGGCAACATAATTGTTAGTTGAGAACAAATGGGTGGATTGATCAAATACGTGATTCTCGGTTTGAGAGAGGGAAGAGGATGTCCTTGACATAAGAAGGGTCTAATCGGCAATAGTTGGTGTTGCATTCGTAAGATTGAGAAGAAGTTGGCGGAATTGAATCTGAGAAGGGGCATCTCCTTGTTGACAAAAAACAGTTGAGAGGGTTATGAATGTGTCAAAGGTACGCCAAAGTGTGTTTCCACATGATGCTCCTACATACATGGGGATATCTTTAATAAGTGGAAGTTGACCAAGGTCACCTACAAGGATGATAGAGCGGCCTCCAAAAGGGGAAGTTTGATGGGAAGGGAATGCTTCTCGAAGGCGAGAGTCAATGTTGGATAAGAGCTTTGGTCCAATGAAACTCATCTCCTCAATTAGCACATAACGTATATGGAGGAGTCGTTCTTGAAGGTTTGCAAGGGCTTGGCCTTCAAGAGGAAGCATAGTATTTATTGGTATCTGAAGGGCTAAATGTATTATAAGGGCATTTATGTTAAATGCCGCGACGCCAGTTGGAGCAAGCAGGAGAAAAGGGGATGAGTTATTTGGAGATGATGAAGAGAAGGCAACTTGCAAGCATCCAATTAAGTAGGATTTTCCTGTGCCTGCAGTTCCTTGGATGATCATACGTAATGGTTTTGTAGTAGTGTGTTGGGTGGAGTGGGACATAATAATTTCAAAGGCTTTGTGTTGTGTTGGAGAAAAGCAATTAGGCGAAGCAGGAGTTGGAGAAGGTTGTAGTTCTGCTTGGTTTGATGAGCGGTTCAAGTCAAGAAATGAGATGGCTGAGTTTTGCAAGTGCAAAGGTATCTGCATGTGGCACCAATTGTGTTTGGTGTCAAAGTTCCGATGACCAAGCATGTCAAGATCATCAAGTTGCAGGTTGTTCCCAGGGTGGAGTTGAGAGAGGAGTTCCCATTCTAACAAGTCGATAGAGGAAGTAGGATGATCTTCATCAGGGGGGGGTGTATCAACAGAAATAGTTGGAGGGGGTGAAGGTTCTCGATTAACATGCCAGGGATTGTAGCTCCCATGGAAGGATTCCCATGCAGAGAAAATCTCCAAGTCAGAGGAGCCAATATCTTTTGGCACATTGCGGAAAGGTTTGTACAGTAAGAGTTCACTCCAACAGAAATCGACATAAAGATGAGAGGTGGAAGGAGGGATGGCAAGGAAACGAGGAAGGACATGCACGATCTTGGCCGGTTTGTGCAGCTTCCATTGATTTTTTTTCCTACGTGCAGAAAAGGACCAAGAACGGGAAGCTTCGAGAAGGGGAAGGTGTTCAAGCAAAGCGGGTCTCTTCATGTATGCGGAAATGAAGTTGGTTGGTGAGGGGGTGTTGGGGACGTCTAGCAAGACACGTTTGAAAACGGTCTGGGAGGTGTTCAGGGAAATAAATGTATGACTGCAAAGAGTCAAGGGAAGTTTTTGTAGCATATGGCAGGTTTCTTGTGCTCCAATGTCTCGATCAGCCACGGTTTCCGATAGAAGTTTCTGGATAGGTAGTAAGATTCCCTCTTCTGCAGGGGTAGCATGTGAAATACGTGTTAGAATGTCATGGTAGCTCTCAGATTTGTTCTCTGCTTTTGAAGCATACTTTGAAATGTATGAGAGGACATCATGGCGCGAGAGCACTGGTTGGCAATCAACATTAGCTCTCCATACTGAGAGCATAAGAAAGTTGTGTACGTTTAGAAGCGCATCATTTCTAGCGGGGGTATATTTTTTTTTTCCAGAGCTGTCAATGAACATAGAAGATGTTTCCTGAAGGTCAAAGGGGAAACCGTAGCGGCAAATGAGGTTTGTGCCTTTTTTACGAAGACAAGAGAATTCATTGCATTTTGTGTGGCGTTGCACAGAATTGACAAGGGTTTCATAGTCATCAGTATGGTTTCCTTCACATATGGAGGATGCTGGAAATGTGCAGGGGTCTTGGTGAGATGCTCGATGGAAGGCGGAGACACGAAGGTGCGGGGGACGAGGGTTCCATGCTGTTAAGAAGCTGTCAAAGTATGTTTTTGCACTATTAACAGGAAGGGGATCATTCCAATCAAGGATGTACATATTGGGTGCGTCCTCCAACCAAAGGAATCCATGTATATGAGCAGAACCTCGGTTTTTCCATTCATACTTGTATTAAGAAGGGAACCAAAAACAAAACACAAAGTCAAGAAAAATTTCAAAATGCGAAGCAGTAAAACAAAATAAAATGCAAAGAGTGAGAAGAACAAACCTGTACCAGTGATCTTTTGTGTTGAATGTGTGTAGTAGGACCTCTTCAAGGAAGATGGTGAATCTATGGTGCATATATAGAGACGTAGTATGTGGATTGGTTATAATGTTATGAATTCTCCATTGGAATTGTGAAGGCAATGAAGTTGGAGGTTGTGAAGGTCATGCCATTTGGTGTCAACTACACTGAGGGTAAAAAAAAAGGTTGGGCTACCAAGCTGGGTGATCATATCACACAACTCACCTCACCTTTTGCTCCAGAAAGAGCGGGTGCCATGTAGAGCAGAGCCAAATCGCATGGCATGATCAGCAACATGAGAGTCTAGTAGATGGGTGAGTTGTGTGCACAAAGCTGAGACAGTTGCGGGGAGTGTGTCTGCTAGGTTGCGTTTAACAAAAAAAACTGTGGTAGCTTAGCTATGATGGCGCATCATAAGGTTGTACAAGTAATAGCGGAAGCGAGGGTGTTGGGCAAACCTATTATCATGGAATCGGATAAGGTGCAAAGCATATTCTTGCATGGAGACTTTGTAAAGACGAGGCTGTTTTAGCATGGGAACCCCTGTGGGAAATAGCATTGGGAATGCCATTGAGAGGAGCCCTTCCGTATTGTATTCATTTATTGGAGAAAGACCAATGGGGGGCCAATCAATTGATGTTGAAGGGGTGGTAGGGGTTGGAGATGCAAACCGCCTAATTTCTTCAGTCTCAGTGCAAGAATCTGGGAGTGCAAAAACAAAGGACGAGGTTTCAATGCTTGTTGGAATTGGCATTGAAGGTGTTGCATCATCAGTAGTGGGTGAGGGTAGTTGGAGGTTAGGCCTAGGGGTTGTGGCATGGTGAAGAAGGGAGGACACATCTGTGGGTTCAAGTGGCAAAGCATGTAATGCTTGGAGGTCAAGGTGGACATCCTTGTAATACGGGTCATTGGAGATTTTGAATTGCAATGCAGCCAAAACATTTGAATGGCTAACAATGAATTCATAAGGCTTGTTTGCAGCATTGAATTTCTGAACAACAAGGATGTCCAAATCTGTTAAGAGGCGTGGAAGAGAGGTGGCTATTGTGGAGATATCTTGTGGGAAGCTAATAGTATGGCCGGAGTATTTGTATTGGCCACCACGTGCATGTGTAACTTGAAGTATTGGATTGACTCGGGCAATTAGCATTTCTTCTATTTGAGTCAGGCGTGCAAGTTCAAGCGGTTGGTTTCCAGGATCCATGTTGTTATCTATGGAGAAGCGATGGCCATGTCGCTCATTACTACATCGAGAGCATGTATAGATTCCACTTGAGAAATTTGTTT
>LPNX010734007.1:14583-131308 GCA_001517045.1 Pseudotsuga menziesii
CAAAGGGTGGAGTATATGAAGGGGAGGTTAGAGACGGTGTGCAACATGATGGGGTTGAGTAGTGAGTGCAGATATTTCTTCAAGGAGTTTCGTTGATTCTGCAGCATAAGGAAGCGCTTCTGAATCGGCAAAGGTTGTCTTCAAGCGTGTATTGGAGTTGAAAGTATCTGTCTTAATGGACAAGGTGAACAAGTATCGGCGTGAAGTTACGTGTAGATAGAGATCCTTTATGGCGGAGGGCTCAGTTGCGAGCAGGCATAAATCCTTTGCAGAGATACCAAGCAGTTTGTTGGCTGCATCATCAAAAGTTTGGGGCCCGTTGATCTTCCCAGTGTGGTCTTGCAACCAAAGCTTTAAAATGTACCTGTAGTCACATTCTGTGAATTCACCATCACATTTGCTACAATGCCAAGTGTTGAAAGCTCTATGTGCAAATTTCTTCATGCATTGAACACCATCAACAAAGAGAGGGCATGCAAGGAAGTGGAAGTCATCCATGTTAGTGGCAACAATGGAAGCACGCAAAAAGAACCATAGGGTCTTATCAGAGGGTTGCATGGTTTGAAAGGCGGAAATTGTTTTAGATGGGTGTGTTTGAGACATAGAGCCTATGTATTTGCGGCTCAAGGATGGTGACACAGCGTGAAATCCATGATCAGTGTACCATTTCTGAAGGTGATGGGTTTCCTCAATATCTGGATTGATAAGGATGGTACTACTAGGAACACTTCCAATTGTTTTACCATTGTAATCTATAAGACGGCCACCCTTTATTGCAAGTACAGGTGGTGGGTCAGAGGAGTATAGTGAAGCGACATGTGAACCCTCTGTGTGGCAATGATGACCCCAAAGTGTGACATCAATGCTAAAACAGGATGTGTCTCTGAGGAAAACGGTTCTCCTACTTGTTTCAGAACCGTCTTTTTTCCGAATCGTAGATGCAGGCGAGACAGAGCTAACAAGGCCAATTAGGTCAACCATGGAATTTGAAGGTAAACTTTGGAGGTCATTGATTGTTTTAAAGTGGGAGGAATGTAAAGGAATGGAGGGGAATGCATCGAGGCAAGGGTGGATGGTTGACGTAGATGAAAGGAAAATCTCAAGATGGTTGTTCAAATGGTTATATGAAGGGTTACTTGTTTTGATTGTGCCATTTGAGATAGTGTACACTGTCCCGATTTCAACAAGGGAATAGAAGGTGTCAACAAAATTGTTAAAGGTAGAGACATGGATCTCTTCTCCAGAACAATCAATAAGGTCAAAGCCAAATAATTTCCCTAGTCCGCATTGGTTGGTGTATTCATGGATGGGTGTCTTGGCAAGCACACGACCTTGGATGCACCATTTTTTATAGTTGGGATTGAGTGCTTTGAATGGAATTATAGTTGTTGGCATGGGTATTGGTGTATTTGATGCTTGGGATGAATGAACATCGCTTTCATCTATGGGGTGGTTGGATTGGCTAGTTGATGAACCAATTGGAATGCCAAAGCTAGTCGGTAGTAAAAGAGGAACATGGCTCCCAACAAGGGCAAGCTTGCAGTGGACCAGTTCAAGATCGAGTATTGTAATAGTCTTGTATGAGAAAAATGCAAGAATTAGTAAAGGTATTATAAAAGTGATGATGTTGGTGGTAGGTAAAAATGTAGAAGCTAAGCTACCTAAGAGCGGGCTTAAAACAGTGGCCAGAAAATTACGTGTTATTATGGACAACGGTGCAGGTGCACTTGGCGAGCTTGATGACAGAGCCTTCTTGGAGTTCTCCATTTGATATGAGGGAGTTGAAGGTAGTTGGGAGCAAAGTCTGATGCGTGTTGCTACCATCTGAGATAGTAATTTGGAAACGTGGAGTAGTTGCATTTGTTGGTCTGAATGGTTGGAGTGAAAAAACCTGCAGAAGTGGTTGAAGATGTACAACACCAGACAACAAAGAAGATATCGCATTTTCTGTCAAGGGTGCCTCCATTATGCGGGTAAAAAATCGAGAGCAAGAGGAAACAAACTTGTAAGTATATGATTTTTTTTGTTTTGTGTATATATACATATATGTAAATATATATACTATTGCATGAGTGACATATAAGGATGCGAAACGTACAATGAAACTGTAGCAGGCAGAAGAGTAGAATGTAGAACAGTGGCATATGTGTACTTTTTTTAAAATATAATGTGAGAAAAAAAGCATGCACTGGAACTATGGAAATTTAGGTTGTAAATGCTTAAAGTGTATTAGAGGCATGATCTTGCAAGGAATTTATTGGATACTTTGGCCATTCTCGACATATCCATTTTGGTCAATCGACTGTCTCATTATGATCTTGATTCTGTGTTTTATTGAGTCCAAATCGCGTTGCTTGAATAGACCCCTCTTTATACTTTTCTAATGCAATCCTCTATAAGTGGATCACTATGCTCGAGCAGCAAGAAAATATGGCATGCAGAAAACAGATCAGAGAATGCATGTCTTCCAACACTGTACTAAAAGAAAGTTGGCATCTCATATTGCAAAAAAATAGTGAAACTTGACGAACACATGCTTGAATCCCCACATAGGTTAAATAACCCATCAAGCAGCAAATCAAACTGGATGAACACAACTCTAATAAACAGAAAGCTACGGTCACGGACTAAGGAGTACACTCCAGAAAAATCCCATGACCATGGACCCCTCTAGTGAGAGAGTTCATGCCTGTAGAAGCTCTAACATCATGTTCATGAATGAGAAAGATTGCAACAATAGCACCTAGAGAAACAAAGGAAAAATACACACAAGTACACTTTGTAGCATAGCCTTTACTATGCACCATAAACACACATAAATATTAAACAACTGTGGGATTGATAAAACATTCAGCTTCCCATGGATTATGAACAAGTACATTTTAGTTACAAACAAATCAAAGTAAAACTGCCAGCTAGTCGAATGCCCAACTGTATATTTTTCAACAGTTTCCAAACCCACTTCAATTGCACTCCCACTTCATGTTTCTTCCATTTAACTGCCCTGCATTTCACTATTGAAACTTGAGTGACTCGTTTAGTTTTTGATAGAGCTGTAATGTTTCCTGAATGGGGTATGATGGTTGGAAATAAGAAGTGAAAACTTCAATTTTGAAGAAAAAACTTCAACAAACAAACATGCACTCATCCACAATTAGCTCTCTCCATTGATCCAAGCTAAAACTGTACTGCTCTAAGCTGAAAATTTATCCTAAAAGAGGAAAGTCCTCACTTGTTGCTACCCTAGTTTGATCTTTGCAGTGAATCCCTTGAAGTATCATCTTTGTTAAAGCACTTTTTAAAAAAGTACCTGTTTCCAGGATACTCCCTTTGTATCCAAATGGAAGCGTGTCTTTTTACGGACGGTAAACCCTCCCACCCATCCAGGGTTGCTGGTAACTCTTCAGTATCATTTCAATTATTTGCTCGAAGGCCCAAGATCATTAGCCACATGCTGTACTCCACGCATGGGAGCAACTGGCTGTGAGGATTGGGGAGTGGTCTTGCAATAATAGCAAAAGGTACCAGTGGAAATAAAGGTTGGAGATAATATAAAGAATGCTCACTTCGTCCACTGTAGTAAATGGGATCAAATAAGATGATAATGTGGAATGGAAGACAATGAGAACCAGGAGGGGTTTGCATGGCATCAAAATAAGTTTTTTTTGTTGAAGGGTCAAATGCCAAGCATACAAGCTTCATCAATAATTGGCAACAACAAAAACAAAATTATATGATAATGTGCACCCACCAAAGATAAGCTAGTAAGGACATGTTATTCTGCACTAGTGTGAAAATTGATGCAGGTAAAAACAATGAAGAATAGCATAGTCTGTCTGTAAATTAAAAAACAATTAAAATAATTATAACTAAAACGCAAATTATTTCCACAATAACATGTAAAAAGTAACATGTTTGTACCATCAAAATCTTGTTGATATCAATCTTCAGACAGGAATATATAGTGTTGAATAAATTTTAGTATGTTAAAAATAAAATGTATTGCAAAAACTGGGAGCACGCATATAAATCTATTGAGGTTTGCTAAATCTTGAAGTGGTTCAGAGCCTACTCTAATAATCTTCATGAAGCTTTTTCAGTCAGAAAATAAAATTCCTTGGTATTCAATGAATCAAAGGAACTTTTTACATCTTCAAAATGAGCAGATTGCCACCATGGACAGAACAGCAAATAGTGATAACAGTCCTATCCAGATATACATACTACACAGAAAATACAAGTATATATCCACAGTATAACAGAGTGGCTCAAAGCACTTTGAGATCACTACAATATGATCCCTCTCATAGGAAGGCTATCTGATACAGTCATCTATGTCCCTAAAGAAAATAATAGGAGCCCAGAAATCTGATCCAAGGAGGGAGAGAGTCTCTTGAATTCAGTAATAGTTGCTCAACAAAACCTGAAAGTATCTCAATGAATTAGGTGAGATCAACTGTAATAGAATGAGCATATTCTAAAAGAGTTGTGATGAGTTTTCCCCAATAATATCATTTCCAAAATATTCAGTAAGTAAGAGATGGCCCGGAGCCAAGTGTAGTCCCTCCTTTGATAAGATGTCTGCCCTCTTGTTATGTTCCCTATAAACATGACTGAGATTCACCCACATAAAAGAGGACATGAGAATCCTAGTGTTGAGGCACCAGGCCTCAAGATTCACCATATCTAGGGTGGATTCCTTTTTTGCCCAATTTATAATCACAGAGGAGTCGCCAAAGAGATGTAGGTAAGGTAACCCAATATTCTTTGTGACCCGTAGTGATGCCCAAAGTGCTAAGAGCTCAGCTCTACTATTGGTATAGCTGCCACATCAGAGCTTGAAGGCTAGAAAGTGAAAATCATTCAGCCAGAGACAGATTCCCGCACCCCCCAAGTTTTTTGCAGCCGCACCATAAAAAAAGATCATAGGATACACCGAAGTAGGAGACTTTCCAATGTTCCTAATTCTGTGCTTATGAATCAGAGGAGGCTTGAAGGCCATGAAATCATCATAAATAATATATAACAGTCTATTCAATATGGCATCCTGATCTTCAAAATAGAAACTGTTCCTAGCCTTCCAAATATACCATATGAAGAAAAAAGGCAGATACAGTAAAAAACCCTTCAGTGATAGCCAAAAAGATAAATTTTCCAGTAAAGTAGGGGCACTCCAGTCCAAGTGCACATTTAAAATACAGCTAAGGCCTCCGATGACCTCCTTCAAAAACCGACAACTGACAAAAAGATGTTCCTGTACAAAAAAGTGATAAAAAGTTTTTTCGGAATACAACTGTTCCTTTTTTTCGGAACACCATATGACATTTGTTTTCGGAATAGCATACATCCCATCTTAATCCCAGATATTTAATTTTTTTTTTGAATACAACTGACAATTTTTTTTTTTTGAAAACAACTATTCCTTTTCGTCGTCTATAGCTCGAATCGGATGCTGCCACGTGTTTGATGTTTGTCTGTTGGTTTTAAGGTTCGGGCGCATGTTGGTTTTAAGCTTCATGCTATTCACAGACTGAATTGTACCTCTTCCCATACCATTTATTCGATGAACCTCTTCCCATACCTCTGTGCAGAAGCTCTTTGACTGAATCGTACCTCTTCCCATACCATTTATGGAAATGGAAGCGTGTCTTTATACAGACGGTAAACTCTCCCACCCTACCAGGGTTGCTGGTAACTCTCCAGTATGATTTCAATTATCTGCTTGAAGGCCCAATTGATACAGTCATTATTTGGCACAAGGCTCAAGAGCATTAGCCACATGCTGTACTCCACGCATGGGAGCAACTGGTTGTGAGGATTGGAGAGTGGTCTTGCAATAATAGCAAAAGGTACCAGCGAAAATAAAGGTTGGAGAGAATATAAAGAATGTTCACTTCATCCACTGTAGTAAATGGGATCAAATAAGATGATAATGTGGAATGGAAGACAATGAGAACCAGGAGGGTTCTTTGTTCACCCTCCTATCTCAACTCTAGAAATTAGTCCAGTTCATGACCCATGAGTTGTGATGCATACGTTTGCTTTCTCAGATTTTTAAGAGAACTAACCACAGTATCTAAGGTGGCATATTTTTGGTGGTTGTAGAAAGAACATCAAGGGGCAATTGTAGAGACACACTTGATTGTAACATTGACAAGATCCATTTAGGCTCTTACGGAGAAAATATGGATTAAGTGAATAGGCAATAGTTGTTTCTTGGATCACTCTTTTAGTACAGGAATCTATAGCAGCCTTTTGGAAGAAGGTGTGGGAAGATGGCCATTGGAACCCTAGCATAAAATTCAAATTCTTATAGCAGATGAAGCAACTTTTCTTTGGCCAATTTAATGTTGCCTTGTGTTGTCAATAGGTCATTTCATTTGCATGAATTCAAAATTTATGATAGTAACCATCACGGAGCGGTATAAGTTTCCAGCATACCTTATGCCTCCATAACAGACAACCTTAGAAGTTAAATCTACCGACTTTCAGCATCTTTTGTTTCTTCAGCTATACTTGTTATGGCTCATAGGAAGTTGACACCCGCCATTTTGTAACTACCCTTCCAATTCCATAAATTCTTTATGGGAAAAACAATTGTAACCTTGTCCTTTAAGGGCTGTAACCTTGTCCTTCAAGGGTTATCTTGCATAGCCTTGAAAACAAATTAAAGATCGAAATATTTTCATTTCACACACAAATCTATTAGTCACCTCTGTTAAGCTAACATCTAATAGATTTTGACAAAATTGAAAAAGTAAAACAATCCGCAGTCTCTTAAACTAGATTGCAATCTAGTTGAAGGAAATATGTTTTGCTTTATTGGTATCCAGCAAGATGAAACTATCTTGCATTACAGGGCCATGCAAAAGAGGCCTTTATTCAGACATATTAATCATGTGATGCAAATATAGAGACTTGAGTCCATGAAAATTCGAGAGGTTGGTTAACTTCTGAAAGCACCATCACATCTGCCCACTTACTGTTTGATGCCGTATTTAATTACTCACCTTAGAATGAATCCAATTTTCTTCAACTCACTTCCCTCTTAATCCAACAACATGGATCTCTTTGGAGACATCTGATAAAATTTAAAAGTTACCGTGAAGACTAACATGGCTCATTCAAAAGGATGACAAACAAGAAATGAGGCATGGTCCATGTCCTTTTATAAAAGAATGTGACAAGAAGCATGGGACTTTCAAATTTGCTTAGTGATTTCAACATTAGCAGAGTCTAAAATAAGCCCAACTTCAATCTCAGTGATGAGGTACAGTATACTTACTTTTAAATCTTCACTGCCGTTGTTCGTCACTGTTGTTCATGGCCCCTTCACAAGGATGATAGACAAATAAAGAGACATGGTCCATGACCTTTTATAAAAGAATGTGACAAGAAGCATGGGACTTTCAAATTTGCTTAGCGATTTCAACATTAGTAGAGTCTAAAATAAGCCCAACTTCAATCTCAACGATGAGGTAGAGTATACTTTGAACTCCTCACAACTTCTTCACTGCTGCTATTCATCACATCGTTTGTAAAAAGATAATAGTCTCTTTTTGCTTGGGTGAAAACCAAAGCAAACAGGAAAAAACAGCAGGGGTTTGAACTCCTCAAAGTAGGTGATAATAGTCTCTTTTTGCTTGGGTCAGTTCAATTCAACAAGCTTTTCATCTTGAAATCCTCAAAACCCATTCATGAGGCAGTCTTCACAACATGCAATAAAGAAGCCATCTCACAAATTAAGGTGTTAGGATAGAACAAATTAAGGTGACTCTCACAATCTCCTCCCAACTTCAATCTCAGTGATGAGGTACAATATATTTACTTTTAAATCTTTACTGCTGCTTTTCATCATTACTTTTGGAAAAAGATATTAAACAGGAAAAACCAATAGGGATTTAAACTCTTCAAGGTCAGGTATCAGTTCATTTCAACAACCTTTTCATCTTGAATTCCTTCAAAACCCATTCATGTGGTAGTCTTCACAATTATGCAATATAGAAACCATCTATCGGGTGTTAGAATATAACAATTTAAGGTGACTGACAATCTCCTCCCATGCAGATTAATTTGAAAGCAGCTGAATATTTGTGTAAACCAAATTTTCTCCTTGCAGGAGGTCAAGCTGGACAACATGGATGCTTGTGAGGAAATGTGCCAATTTTTCCATGTGACTAACTAGGTGCATTAAGTAAAACCCATCGATGGTAGCCTGAGTAGAGTTTCACAAAATGGCACATTGCTGATAGTAAGAATAGAAACATGAACATACAATGTAGTATTGGATATCATCAATGAATAGATTTATAAATGCACTTGCCAACAAGGAAAGGTACTTAAGACAAAGTGTTACCCTTATGCTCATAACAATCAATCACTTTCAGTACTAGGGTGAGCTAGTGTAGGCAACCATATGGCATAGTACTCCAGAGAAAAATGTTCAAAATTAATCTATAACAGGAAAAAATTATTATAATTCTCTCAACACATGAGAAGGGTTTCATAAGACTGATAATCTTTTAAGCTCCGAAACATTTCCAACAAGATCTAAGACATGCCAGTGCTCACCAACAAATTGTTATCAACATGATTCTAGATTGTTGAACCAGTCAAGTGTCCTTCTCCATTGTTATTAATCACAAATCTACTCAAGACATACAAAATGAAAATGAAACAAGCCATCTCAAAGTCCTCTTAAGCAACCCACTAAGATTGTATGAACCAAAATAGAGAAGCCCTTATTTTATTTGTCTAATTTAGAAATAGTTCATATATTTACAAGGAATATTTATAGCCATGCCCACTCGAGGGATTTGCAAGGTTAACTTGCAAGTACCTGCATATAATAAGAATACAAAGAAATAGAAACACCTATAACAATTGATGAAAACTCAAAATCTGGAAAGACTATTTCTAGATAGGAACATAATCAAAAACTTTATAGAACCTACATATAACAAGAATATAAAGAAATAGAAACCTCTATAACAATTTATGAAAATTCAAAATCTGGCAAAGCCTATTTCTCGACAGGAACATAATAAAAAACTTACAGACTGCCACTTACAATTTCTGCAGGTAAAGAGAAGCATAGATTCATCGTTTAAAACACAGGTGTATACTCTCACTACTTTAAAGATCTGGGATTAAGATGGGATGTATGCTACTTTGTTCTATATTCTTTATATTATCATAATTAATGGTCAAGTTTTTATGTTGTTTTTTTTTTACAATATGTGTCTGACGCTGCCTGTTTGTTTTTATTAGTTTTTATTAGTTTTACTATCGTGAAATTTAAGAAATAGGCTTTGATGATATTTTTATGTTGTATAAGTCCTAAGAACATTTTTTAGTTATTATTCTAGGTTTTAGATATGATCATTTGTTTGTAATTGTGCTGGAATTCCAGACCTTCATGTGGAGATATTTATTGTTTCTGTAAGTTCATCTTAAAAGGACCTTGATAGTAAATTTAAGTTTAACCTGATCTGGCTGTGGGTGTTGTTCATTTTTGAAGACTTTCCATATGATGATTTTTTGATGGTTGTTTTGCGTAAGTTTGAAATTAATTTTTAAACTCTGGTCAACTATAAACACATCAGAACAAATCATGCTGCTCTGTCAATAGTAGATAAAAGGTGGATATGCACCATGCTTAGTTTCCAACTGAAAATTGAACTGTAAATTGTTCGTAAAAACAACACCTAAGGCAACTATTTTAGAGGTTGGGGATTCACAATGGACGTAAGCTATTAGATCATGATATTACAACCTTTAAATGTGATGCTTTCAAAGTGATAGGTTATATCATGCCAAATAGAAAGGCACAAAAATTTGGAACAACAATGGAAAATTGAGCAAACGTGGACCAATGCAACAAATACTAGGGAAAAAATGTTAAATGGATGTATCTTGATCTCTTTGGCACTCTGCTTTGAAGGGATTTTAGCACATTCTTTGAGTATTTTATTCATGAGGTAGTTAGGAATGAAGCCTATAAAAGAGAGGCTTCCTCATTTCCAATTTGTGATTTCATCTGTGAGAGAAGACCCTAAAGCCATGTTGTGGCTGCGAAGGAGCTTTGGGCAGATTTGGAGCTTTGACGTAGATCATGAGATTACAACCTTTAAATAAATGTAAGGCTTTCAAAGACACAGGTTATATCATGGCAAATAGAAAAGGCACAAAAAATTTGGAAGAACAATGGAAAATTGAGCAAATGTGGACCAAGACAACAAATATTCGGGAAAAATTGTTAGGAAAATTTGTTAAATGGATGTATCTAGCTCTCTTTGGCACTTTTACTTTGAAGGGATTTTAGCGTATTCTATTCATGAGTAGTTAGGAATGGAGCCTATGAAAGAGAGGCTTCACCTCATTTGCAAATTGTGATTTCAGCTGTGAGAGAAAACCCTAAAGCCATATTGTGACTGCGAAGGAGCTTTGGGCAGATTTGGAGCTTTGATGTATTTTTTTGAAGGGCTGATATTTTCATGTAAGGCTGTTATTATGGTACTTGTCTTCTACTTTGCTGGGACATAATATATTACTTTTCATGGTGGGTTTAATTAGCAAAAGGACTGACAAGAAAGATCTGTCTATTTTCTTTAAGCTGTTATGATATCACAACTGGGATATGTAATGTTAATGGTTATTCAATAGAAGACTGTCCTATTGCTTCATATGTTATCTTTTAATGTTACTTATAGCCAAGCACAGCATATGTACTTGGCTGTACGTGAAATTTCAGATCTGTCATGACTGGTAAACAGTGCTCTTAGTATCTTTGCTGAGTTATTATTGCATCATAGTCAAGTTCAATCACGTAGTGTTGCTCCTGACTCCATAACCCTTGAATAAGGCACTCATTTACTAAATCACTGTAATTGGAAACCATTAAATTTTCTGTTTTGCCAATAAAAAACAAGGAGACCTCTAGCTGTGCACTTCTTTGAAAAAGATCTTGAATATAATATGAATGAGTATAAGGAAAAGGGCTTGCAAATTTAATTGTGTTTTGCAAAATAATTCAACTCTATTGCAGACGATCAATATATATTGGCCAATGGGCTTCACGGTAGGTAGTCTAATTAGCATAAAATTGGAAAGGAAAGTTTCCCTACCATAATTTCCTGAGAATTCTGTTTAGGATAGGATCTTTTTCATCCCTGTGTAACTCGTGCCTTATGGTGGGACAGAGAACAACACGATTTTAACCCTGGATGGGGCATTGACAGTCCGTCAATCCCACAAACAAACCAACAGACCCGCAGTTTACAAATCTTGCTCTGCTCAAAACATGGTTGCTTACTACACTCGGTAAAAAGTACATAAGAGTAAAAGTCGATACAAGTATCCCGAACAAAAACCAATAGATGACATACAATTAAAGGATGAGAAAAATGTCGGTGAAGGAAAGGTTAATTTCCCATGTTTTCCGACTTATGTCCACGGCTAATTTGGCAGAGATGATCTTGGATATTGCCATGAAAGCAAGGTTGATTTCCCCTCTTTTTCGGCTTATGTCCAGGGCTAATTTGACAGAGATGAAGCGTCGGTGCTCACAGACCCAGCTGCGGACACTCCGTCCCAGGAGGTAGAAGTGGGGGATTTGATGCTTTCTGAACACGAAAAATGAACCCTCCTTAAAAAGCAAACAAATGAGCGAACACAGCCAAAAAATAGCCGAAACCGTTCAAACCCTTAATCAGGCAAGGGAAATTTAGGGTGTTTGGGATTATCATACAACGAAATGCAGGCATGAATTTCAATCGCAGATACAAAATATTCTAAGCTATTCAGGGGTTTTGAAATGAAATTGTGTACCTGTGTTTTTGTAGTTCTGTGGCTGTTTGAATCAAAATTCCTGCAACTTCTCTGTGCAAACCCATGCAACTTCTCTGTGCAAACCCATTTATGCAGCAGGGAGGGGTGGTCGCCATGAGAAGATGTTCAACGACCTCCAAACCGAGAATAAATGCCAGACTCAACAGTCAACAATCACTGCAAAGCTAGAGTTTAATGTTTTTTCTTTCAATCTTGTGCAGGTATGGGAAGAGGTACGATTCAGTCCGCAAGCTTCTGCACAGAGGTATGGGAAGAGGTACAATTCAGTCCGCGAGCTTCTGCACAAAGGTATGGGAAGAGGTCCATCGAATAAATGGTATGGGAAGAGGTACGATTCAGTGCACAGAGGTATGGAAAGAGGTTCATTGAATAAATGGTATGGGAAGAGGTACGATTCAGTCCGCGAACAGCATGAAGCTTAAAACCAACACGCGGACGAACCTTGAAACCAACAGACAAACATGAAAACCAACACGCGGCCGAACCTTAAACCCAACAGACAAACATCAAACATGCGGCAGCATCCGATTCGAGCTATAGACGACGAAAAGGAACAGTTGTATTCCGAACTTGTTCGGAGAAAAACACCTAACTGCGTAAAAATTTGTTTAGTATTTAAGATTTAACTTAATTTTTTATTGGAAGTTATTCAAAGATTTTTGATAAAAATGATTTAAGTGTTATAGTCTGCACACTAACCAAAACATATTCCAAACATTTATCCTAAATTTTCTATTCAACTATGAATCAAAACTTTTCTTTATTTACAATATGTTTCCAGCATGGTTTTTAAACCAATAAAAAACCGAGTCCTTATTTGGCCTCATATCCAAGCCAATTTATATTTTGGGCTTCTCAATTCAATTTAAGTAGCAGCATAGACATATGTAACAGGGTTTTCAAGATTTTTATTTTCATTAATGCTATCTCCAACATAGCATTAGTTTACAAGCATAAAATGTTAGTCTCATTATGTTTCTAATTTCTTTTAAAAGAAGCATGTGGATACGTGTAAGCAATTGTTGCATGTTTTCCATGTGTTCATCGTAGTTCTGGTAGGAGGAAGCATGTGATACCTGTAAGCAGCATGTGGATACCTGTAAGCATGTAGCGTGTTACATGTTTGTCATGTTTGTGATTCATTACCGCCTCATAGCTCACATTCAAGCGCACGACAGGAGCCTAGTCTTCCCTTCCCTTCCAGTCCAGTTTCTTCTCAAAAACTGCAATGACGTCTCAGTCTCTAGTCCAACTTTGGTTGCTGCGACGCTGCTGTTTGTAAAGTTTGTTGAACTCTTTCCACTGTCATGTCTCAAACTTTATGGGAGCTTCAACAAGTAGCCTACACAAATGTGTCACAAAAAAAAATAGATCACACCTCAATGAATTACTCAAGAGTAGTCTCTGACCTCTGCTTGTTGTTCTTCCAATGCTTCTTGTTTTTTGTTTGAGCTATTGTATCAATTGAGCTTTGTTGATTGACTCTTCACTAAGATGATTTACTGCATTTTTACTTATTTTTATCATTTTCTTTCAAAGGGTCAAGGGATAATAGTTTATCACCTATTTATTTTGTCTAGATTTTCCACCAAGATAGCCCAGAAATTTTGACAGCAGAAAACTATCAAGCAAGGTCGCACGTCTCTACTGCTACAATGTCTTCTAGTTCACCTTTTTTTTGTCTATCACATTGAGCAAATTGGTGATGAGCTCTTGAAAGAAAATCGATAGCCAATCCCAGCTCTGCTTGCTGTATTGGTCCCGCTATGATGCATGGATCCTCCCGATTCAAAGTCCTCACAAGGCTGGTGAGAAAAAATCTGTTCATAAAATTATCAGTGGCGAATGAATTTTCTCTTTTGGTTGTACGTCCAGGCACCACTCGCAGACATTTATGACGCTGTCAGATTCCAATTGAGCAGAATACAATTTGCTGCAATATCTGCAAGATAGGCTCCATAATGCACATACAAGAATTGAACCAACTAATTTCTGCTCGTTGTATTGGTCCTGCTATGATGCCTGGCTCCTCCCGATTCAAATTCCTGACAAGGCTGATGAGCAAAAATCTGTTCATTGAAATATCAGTGGCGAACAAATTTTCTCTTTTGGTTGTACGTCCACGCACCAGTCACAGACATTTATGCAGCCGTCAAAGTTCCAATTGAGCAGAATACAATTGTTGCAATATCTGCAAGATAGGCTCCATAACGCACATACAAGAATTGAAACAACTAATTTTATACCAACACACAAAACATTAGAAGAAAGGATAGAGTCTGGCATGTGCTGAAAACAGTGGTGGCATCCGTGGCATCTGAACAAGCGTTCTTGAAATCCTATGTCGCCACACATGCAACACTCTCTTCTTCCCTTGTGTTTCTTAGTATTGTTTCTGGAGCTATATTTGATTTTCGTTCGTTCGTGATCCATAGACGAGCGCCAGCGATTGTTTTCCATGAATGAATGCCTACGACCCCAATCTACACGTATTAAATATCAAGAAGAGATCGAAAACGATTGATAAACACATGAACCAGATCATTGAAAGATTTACATTCAATCAAAGCAAGGTGATTAGGGTGTCTCTAGATCTTTTCTGCAAATGCTGTCAAGTTCTAGTTTTGGAGGTTATATGTAGTTGTTTCTCATGTGAGCGAAAAATAGTTGATATTCCATGCCACGTGTCTAACTTGAGCATGATAGGGCTGTCTTTTTACATACGTGTCAAGAGCACCAGACACCTCATCGGTTTCTGAAATGAAAAATGCGTAGAAAAGGCCAACAACCCATTATGGTAACTACATCCACATTGAAGAACAAGAACCTTAAACATGCAAAAGTATAGAACCACTGAATTATGATGGCGAAACGAGCATGGACGTGCAATTTAATAAAATATTTAGGTCTTACATAATCGAAAAGCTTATTGTAAGCCCTTTAATATATTCAAACTAAGCAATTGATACAATAGCAAGACAACATATATGGTATGAATCTGAAGCTCGTATAAGTTTAGAACAATAAAGCTCATAGGTCATAGGATATAAGAAACGATGCAATGGCTTATATATTTTCATGGATTCCTCATGTTTATGGAAATAATTTTGAAAATGTGTAACAGTCACAATCACGGTAGTGTTGCATGATAGCATAAGAGACAAATGAAGAGAATAATGAACAATATAATTACTCGCATGCCAAAATTAATAGATTATATATTTGCATTTGGTAAGCAGACAGCGGATGCTCATAGTTACCTCAGTTTCTCTGGCATGCCCCTTCTGCTTCAAACACACTATAATTCTACTAAGCATTCAAGACATTTTATCTATTTGAATGGGCTTGTTGGTTTTCTCACATAACTTTTTCTCTGTTCGAATGGGCTTGTTGGTTCTGCTACATAAAATTACAATATATACATTAGAACTCTCTGAATTCAATGCATGAAGTTGGAAAGAGAAAGGTGAATCAATTGCTTGCAGATAGGTGGTGCAACCGGTCGCTAGCTTGTAGAGAGTAGCAATAAAAAAGAAGTTGTAGATTCTAGAGAGTAGCAATAACGAAGAAGCTAGAGAACTTTTAGGATTGTTCGAGAAGTTAAATTCTAGCGTTCAGATTGAGTGTTGTCTTCGCAAAGGCAACTTTTGTTGAAAAATGGTATCCCGTCCATCTGTTGTGCTTTTAAACCTTTCATGGACACCTGTGATCATTTTTCTATGTGATGGAGAAGTGCGTTGGTCACTTGCCTTACCCTCATTCCCTTAAGAAACGTGTAGCTAGAGAATTTTAAATTTTCTCTTTTAACGAGGCTTGCTAGAAAATGTGCGTGGCCAGAGAAGACTCGAACTTGCTCTTTTAAGGAAATGGTGGTACTTTTAAATGCATTTCCTCAACCAAACAAGAGTCATTAAACTTCATATCCATTAATTTTACATTTTCTTATTTAACTAAACTATTCCATTCCATATCTAACTAAGGTAAATATTATCATAAATATCATCATCTCGGTCAGATCAATTACCTCTTCCACATTAGAACGTATTCACCAAATTAAATACTAAACATAGACATAATACAAACCTCATTAGAATCCATGTAAGTCCTTCTCAATTAAGCAGAGAAGCAAGATATACCAAAGACAATACAAAAATGCTAGTGGGGATGGGCTCTATGGAGAGTTGTTCCTCTCGGAATGAAGTTGCAAAGATTTAATATTATAAACAATACAAAAACTAGTAATGACTAAGCTCTATGAAGAGGCACTACTCCTGTGTTCATGCAGTCATGAGAATTTATATAAACAATAAAAAAAAAAAATTGTTGATATTTATGCAGTCACACGAATACAAAAAGATAGATGGGTTGGGTGCTATGGAAAGTTGTTTCCCCCTCTTCGCTCAATTGCAATATTTATAATAATAAAAACCCAAAGGTTGAATGATAACAAGGTTGCGGAAATGTATATGTTAAATTCAAACAACATAATCAGAATTGGAGCTTAAAAACCTTTGGAAACCATAGATCATAATGGGTGAGTATAGGCTCTATATTGTCACATGCAGTAGCCTGTATGAAAAAAATATGTGTTGCAAATTTCATAGTTGACAAGTTCAAGAATCTTTCATGGTAAAAAAAAGTGACGTCCTTCTTTACTTTTAGGCATAAAAAGAAGATAGCTAGTACAACCAAAAATACCTCAAAGATGACTCCTAAGGCAAGTCAATTCCTTCTAATCTTCATTTTTGTCATTGTACTGGGCATGCTTAGCTCTCTTTTAAGTATTCTTCTCACTTGTATAATGCTTTCAATCCATACTTTCAAATATCCAACCAAAAGCAGAGTGAGAGATTTCGCTGACTCCTGTTGCTCATGAAGAATTATCTGTCAAATGATTTATAGTATAATGGTGTCAAATTTCAATCAATATCACCACACGTCTCAATTGGTAATAGTGCTTCTCATGGATATGGCCTCCAAAAGTGGAGGTATCTATCATTCAGTCTCATGTGTTTATAATGTTAGTTTTTCAACATTCAAGCTACCATTATGATCTTAGGATCTTTAACTAAGAGAATAACATGCACATCAATAAAACACAAGCACAACATAAGAGATAAGAGACACAAATAATTTTCCTCAGGGAAACCATAAAGGAGAAAACACCGCAACTTCCTCAGAGATAGAATCAGCGCCAAAGGTAAAACTGAAAAATAGTAAGATGATCTCCCGATAGCAGCAATCTCTCTCTCTCTCTCACTCAGAGAGCTTCTCCTCTCTCACTCATGCGCCCCAATGAGTGAGTGTGTGTGTATGAGTATGATAAATAGAGAGGCTCTCACTCTCTATTTATATTCTTCCATTCACTTGGAACCCACTCCATCATGTCGGCCTCACTTAACAATTACTTACTAGAGCCGACATCAATAGGAGTGTCTAATAACCCTAGTGCCCCACCACTTATGGGGAATTTGCCTCCTCCGACCAATAGGAGGGTAACACAATGGTGGGGACTATTGCCCCGACTTACAATGACTCACCTAGGGTCGACTTCACTAGGATAATCTAATAACCCAAGGGCCCCACAACTGTGGGGACTTTAACCCTTGACCAATAGGAGGGTTACCCATAATGACTTGACATGACTTTCTCATTATAGAAACTTCCGGGAATAAACATTGGGGTATGACATGACTCAAATACATTACATTACATCCCAGAATAAACATCGTGTTACAATACATAAGAAATATGGATGAATGCATTCCGAAGTTACAATTACATCAACACTTCCTCTTAACTAGGAAGGTATTCTCTCGACATAATTTATCAGCACAAGTCTTCTTCTCTGTATCATCTGGATCATCATTGAGTTCTCATCATCTTCATCTTCAAGTCATCTTCATCTGGATCTAGATCATCACTCGATCTGGATCATCATCACTGAATCTAGATCATCACTTGATCTGGATCATCATCACTGGATCTGGATCATCACTGGATCTGGATCATCATCACTGGATTTGGATCATCACTGGATATGGATCATCTTCACTGGATCTGGATCATCACTCGATCTAGATCATCATGGGTGCTATCTCATGATTATTCTCGTCACAGGAAGTTCTACAGAGCCAACCCTTTTTCATGCTGGTTGTAGGCCTAGCCTCCATGTAGGTCTTCTTCAGCACTTATATCTGATCAAAACATGATCGAAGAAAGGCTCATCATTTCTATCTGATCAACACATGATCGAAGATAGATATTGCACTTACATCTGATCAACACATGATCAAAGAAAGGCATGCCCAACACTTACGTCTGACCTACTCATCAAAAATGCATGCCCAACACTCACATCTGATAATGTAGGAACCAATCCTATAATCATATCAGAAAGGCCCAGCACTTACATCTGATCAACACATGATCAAAGAAAGGCTCAACATTTCTATCTGATCAACACATGATCGAAGATAGATATTGCACTTACATCTGATCAACACATGATTGAAGAAATACACTGCACTTACATTTGATCAACACATGATCAAAGAAAGGCACAACACTTATATCTAATCAACACATGATCGAAGAAAGGCTCAGCACTTACATTCATCTAGGATGGAACACATCCTACCACAATGATGAAAGGGCTTGCACTCATATCTAATCATGAGGGAACACATCCCAACAATCATATCAGAATGACCCCCAGTCCTTGACTGAGCTACTTGGTAACTAACTAGGTGCCTCCATTCTCCTAGAGAATGGCAGTTGCCCTTGCATCTATCTTACTCAACAGAATGGCCAACACTCACATTTGACATGGGAACTTAATCCTTTAACCATGATAGAATGGTTCAGCCCTTACATCTGATCAAGTGGGAACACATCCCTCTATCACATCAGAATAGCTTCTCAGTAATAGACTGAGTTTTCCTGGTAACTGACTAGGTGCCTCCATTCCTAGAATGGCAGTTTCCCTTACATCTGTCCTACTCGACTGAATGGCCAGCACTCATATCTGACATGGAAGGAACCAATCCTCTCACCATGACAGAATGGCTCAGCCCTTACATCTGACCATGGAAGGAACCAATTCTCTCACCATGTCAGAATGGCTATGGATCTCAGCACTCATATCTGACATGGAAGGAACCAATCCTCTCACCATGACAAAATGGCTCAACCTTTATATCGGACCTACTTGTCATAATGGCTTTGGGACTCATCACTTTCCCTTGGAGGAAAGATCTATCTGGAGAACACCAAGCTTCTCCCTGAAGTACTCGAACTTCAACCTAGCCAATGGCTTCGTCAATACATCAGCTATCTATTCCTCTGTTGCAACATACTGGAGCTTCACTGCTCCCCTCTGCACCATATCCCTGATATAGTGATACTTGATCTCAATATGCTTCGACTTGTCATGGGACACTATCATATCATGTCGAACCTTAGATCTTCTGTAGTCACTCCCTCTGAAGAGGAGCATCATACTCCCTCTGTCTTTCGTACTCTATGCACTACAACATTATGTACCGGAGTGACAAGTAGCTTCCTATGCTACTAATATTCTATGTGACCATCTAGTGTATAGACTTGCATATTCAACCTTATAGCAAAGGTTAAGATCTTCATCAAGCTCATCATATATGTGTTTAAACTCTTACTGGCTGCAAATGTCTCTTCGTAGTCTAGGCCTTCTTTTTGTGAGAAGCCTTGTGCTACGAATCTTGCTTTGTATCCCACGATGTTTCCATCTACTGCATGATGGAACTACGAACTTCCCTTCATGTATCGATACTGCATCCTAGACATCATTCTTCTTGAACTAGAATTCTTCATATATTGAAGGTTCTGCATCAATGATGTCGTTGTATTCATCATATTCATCTTGAACTATCGTCACTGTTCTTCGGAACAAGTCTCATCCTTCTTTACTTGTAGGTGATTATGTATGCGATCTTTCCTACAAGTCAAATGCATTTGTATGGTTAGAAACATTTCATAAGGAATATTCATATTGGCAAATTCTTATGCATAAATATGTGATCATGCAACTACTTTATCCAATACAACATTCATCCATATCTCACAAAACTTTTCTATATGGCTTCCATCTCTACTAGGACAACATTGATATTGTGCACTAATCCAATATGTCAGCAAAGAGGTTTCATTCTAGATAAGTAGCAATGGAGAGTTGTATAGCACCATGAGCTACTTACCCATCACATGCATATTAGTAGTATACTGTCATTAATGCAAACATTCTATCATGAATAATACTTTAAGTAAATATAAACAAATGCATAACAAAACAATGAAATGACAATTGAATACTTATATTTATTTCTTTCATGGGTAGACTCCTTCTTGAGCCTTCAGCTTCATCGTCTTCTTCATTCATAATATCATCGTTTCTTATCCAAATGCTAAGGTGGATAAGAGATTCTTCAAGAGTTGAGTTCTTCATATTCCTCATTGCTTGAGGGATCTTCTTTGGATGGTGAGAGCTTGATCTTTAATTGCTCCCATCTTCTCTTCTCTTCTTATGAGTCGAGCTTCTTCTTCTTCCCAGAGTCTATTGAAAGTAATTACTTCCTTCTAGCACACATTCCTCGAATGAATGAATCCCATGATCCCAGGAGGCCATTCAAGGTGGCTATCACCACTTCTGCATTCTTCACTTCTTCTTTTATCGCTTCAAGTTGTTCTTTGATTTGAGAGACCCTTGTAAAGTATGACTGTATGGTCTATGCATTACGGATCTTCACTTCCTTCAACTAGTTTCTTAAGGTCATATTCTAATTTATGTGACTGAATCAACCATGATCTTCTTGGCCTTGACCAAGTTCTTCTTGTGTAAGGCTTCTAGCCTCATCTCCCTCTGGAATTGGAACCTCTATACTCATGTAGGTGTCCAATTCATTTTCTTCAGAGAGATCATATACTTCCAGGATTGGAATTTGTAAACTTCCCTAAGCTTTTCATCAAGCTGATGTGATAGATCAGTTTGAAATGAGAACCTCAAATGAAAATAACGAAAGATTAGATCTTACCGTTTTGAGGTGTCCGTCCTGGTTCTAGAGCTGGCTGATCTAGGATTTGTCACAGAAACCCTAATTTTCAAAACTTGGTATATTATAGATATGATTGGATAGAATTATATATCTCTTCAAATAGATTTTTCCAATGTACTCCTTTTCTGAAAACAGTGGAGGGAAGCTCTCAAAACAGGAAGCCCTAGTTTTCCACTTTCTTCTGCAAAAATGGCTGTTACTGTTTCTGTGATATCTCTGAAATTACTGCTCCTCTATGTTTGCAATTTTGTACTGAGGTAACTGTGCATGTACCTAATCCAAAACCATAGGTTTCATCAGCATTTGTTTCACCAATTGGGATTTATGATCCTTTTCCCAAGGTGACCTGTTACATGACTGTTCAGAACAACGAACTTGTACGGACTGCCACATGTCACCATTTCATATTATAGGTCTGAAGGTTGGAACAAAAAAATTAAAGTCCATGCCCTTTCTATAAAAGCTTTAGGAATTCCATTTGGACCTCTGTATCCCAAGCTGTAGCGATTCTCCCCAGGTGTCCTTTTTAGGGATGAATTCTGGAAGAGGCTGGAACCCTAATGTGGAGGGATCATATCTCCAAGAATATAGCGAATCTGAGGTGGATTTTTGGACACAAATTAAATCCGAATCTTATATTTGGCCTCTGCAAGTTTCAGCTCCTGATCCTTCTCCAATCTCAGGATATAACAAATGTACCAAAACATAGCAGTTTTAGTATTTAGGGTTTTTCTAGCTCGGGGTCAAACTAGGGTTTGAGTTTCGTGGAGTTTCACCCAACCAAATTTCTTGATCCAGGTCTCTAAACTTTTATTTTGATGAGGAGAAAAATCCTATGCTGGGATCACTAAAAAATTCCTCTTCTATAGAAAGCCCTAATTTCTGCATCGAAAACTGAAAATGCTCAGAATCGAATTCCGCTTCTACAAAAAGATGCGCCCTTCAATGGAGAGTCAGCCTAGCATAATTTTCTGATGGATTATGGAGAGAGAACCAAAAATTAAGAATCCCTAGCTTCTACAGCTGAACAATGTCTTCTACTCAGGTTAGCTCTAATACCATGTTAGTTTTTCAACATTCAAGCTACCATTATGATCTTAGGATCTTTAACTGAGAGAATAACATGCACGTCAATAAAACAAAAGAACAACACAAGAGACAAGAGACACAAATAATTTCCCTCGGGGAAGCCATAAAGGAGAAAATCCCACAACTTCCTTAGAGATAGAATCAGCACCAAGGGTAAAACCGAAAACTAGTAAGATGATCTTTCGGCAGCAGCAGTCTCTCTCTCTCTCACTAAGAGAGCTTCTCCTCTCTCACTCATGCGCCCCAATGAGTGAGTGTGTGTGTATGAGTATGATAAATAGAGAGGCTCTCACTCTCTATTTATATTCTTCCATTCACTTGGAACCCACTCCATCATGTCGGCCTCACTTAACAATGAGTGAGTGTGTGTGTATGAGTATGATAAATAGAGAGGCTCTCACTCTCTATTTATATTCTTCCATTCACTTGGAAACCACTCCATCATGTCGGCCTCACTTAACAATTACTTACTAGAGTCGACATCTCTAGGAGTGTCTAATAACCCTAGTGCCCCACCACTTGTGGGGACTTTGCCTCCTCCGACCAATAGGAGGGTAACACAATGGTGGGGACTATTGTCCCAACTTACAATGAATCACCTAGGGTCAACTTCACTAGGATAGTCTAATAACCCAAGGGCCCCACAACTGTGGAGACTTTAACCCTTGACCAATAGGAGGGTTACCCACAATGACTTGACATGAATTTATCATTATAGAAACTTCCCAGAATAAACATCGGGGTATGACATCAATCAAATACATTACAATACATTCCGGAATAAACATCGGGTTACAATACATAAGAAATATGGATGAATACATTCCGAAGTTACAATTACATCAACATATAATCCACTTTCTCCACTATCCTGAACATAGACAATCAATTCTCTCGATGTTATGGTCAGTTGGAATGAACTCAAGATATACATTTTGTAATTTAAAAACCAAATATGCTTCTCCCACCACCAAGTTATTAATGCGCTCCCATTGTTTTCAGTGATGTGGCCACACGGTGATGGCCAGAGGAATTGAATAAAAAATTCATGAGTTGACAAAAAAAATTATATTATACAAAGAGAAGGTGGAGCTGCACGATATTTGTAAAGTTATCATACGCCATGAATTCCCTGTAATAAGTTCACAACCTTAAAGTCGTAGATCCCATCACTGATTCAAAGGTTCTTTTGTATATTTCATATATTTAAAAATGCGTTCAGTTATATTGTGTACCACGCCATACCATCCACCCTTCTTATTCCTTCCAATTGTCTTTATATTCAACAACATTTTGCTTTCAATATAAGTTTTTAAAAGAATTGTACAAACTTTATAGAAAGGACATTTTACTTTTTAATATTTTGTTTCGCATAAAGTTATGATGAAAAAATCAAGCCACGTATTANATGTGAAAAGTAGCTTGCATGCATAGCACTCGAATCATGCAACCATCTTCAATGAATACTATACTTCCATACGACAAAGTTGACAAATCAATCACCATGCACACTATTTGGTCTGTTCTTTTCTTAATGTAAAAAGACGAAACTATGATGCAATGGCACCGACCTTTGTTGCAATGGTAATCAAATTCATTAGGCAGGGACTTGCTGTCTTTAACAGCTCCACTTGTTTCTTTTGAATTTCAATACATATTTTTACACTCATTGTAGTTTTAAGGGTTTGAGGATTTTAATAAAAAAAAGAATAAAAATCCTAAAATAACTTACAACTTAAAACTATATATACATTTAGATAACTTACAACTTAAAACTATATATACATTTAGATAACTTACAACTTAAAACTATATATTTAAATTTTTTGCTTTGACGAATTCCAACTAAAATAAAATTTTCCATAAATTTAGGATAAGAAAATAGAACTTCTTTATTTGAACTATTACACTTTAGAGTGTTTCTTTTATATGTGCTATAATGAGGGGTTTCTTTTTTTTTAGGAAAGGTCATGTTTTTTGTGTTAGATTATGTAGAGTGTTGATTTTGGTGCTAAATACCCTTAATTAGGTAATGGCAGGTTCTCTTGGTTTTCATGTCCTGAAGTGTTGGTTTAGTAACAATGTTGATTAGTTCTTAATGGGAAAAAGTCCTCTATTGTTGGGATATTTGGGCCATGGGATCTCTTCTTGGGATGGGTCCATTAGGACACATGGCCACACTCATATTTTGTTTTGTAGAGGTGATTTCCTATGTAAGGGTCGTAATACTAGCTTTAGCACACTTTGTTTTTCCCACTTTGACCTATTGTTTTGATAGAAAACTCTTCCTCTTTGTCTGTAGATCCATGATGCCATTCCTTAAAGAAGGATCCTACATTATTAAAAAATGAGGGTGTTGAGGGACAAGCATATGTTGGGGTTGGTTGGAGCATAATGTCCTCCTTTTGGATCACTTTGCACTTAGTGGAGCCTAATTGCACATTTTTATTTGTATTTTATGCCATTATATTGTTTAGTCCCCAAGTTTATGGGTACACTAATCTAAAATTTTATATTTTGTTGTTAACTTGTAGGTTCAAATTTGTAAAAATTTGAAGGTTTTCTCATATAAATATGACAACCTCACTTCATTTGTAAAATATCTCCCTAAGGTTATAGCCACAAACCTTATAGGGAATCCTCATTTGATGAAGTGCACTAGAATTCATAAAATCCTCATAACTGGAGAACTGGAGGGTGTTTAGTGTTTTTGGCTTATCCTCCCAGTTCGCCTTAGTCCAATTGTGTTGTTTCCCTTAAGAGTGTACTTTTTGAAGTGCCTTCCTTGGGAAGTGTTACATTTCTTTGGGAGATGTGAAATTTCCTCAAAATGAATGCTTTTATGAAGAATTTGGGGTAAAGTGAAAAAGTCAAGTTATGTATGATTCTTGTGTCTAGATTTGGTATTGTTTTACACTGCTAAGGCACTGCTTATAGCTATTAAGGTTTTGTTGAAGGAATTTCTAATGAATTCACAAAGGAGCCTCCAATTTAGTCAAGGCATACTATTCCCAAATTGCTTGATGAGAAAAGAGAAGAGTTGGAGATCTGGAATGAAAACATTGCTATAGTGGAGGACAAGTATACTGAATATCTTACACTGAATGAAGAATGTAGAATGGATTTGAAATTCAAATAATTTGTGATCTCCGATACAAAACCAATCCAAGAGGTAGATTCTAGAATCATAATCAAAATTATGAGCTGAAGAATGTTATTGAGAAAAATTCTTTGCCATACTTTAACGGTTCATTAAAGTGTACAACTAGCTCATGGGTCCAGAAGCTAGATACATACTTTCAATTAAATCCAATGACTGAGAGAGAAGCTATCAAGATGGCCACTCTACACTTGGATGGTGAAGCAAATAACTAGTGGTTTCATGAGATGAAGACCCTTGGACATGATCAAGTGACCACCTACGAATAATTCACAAGAAGGTTGATTGACATATTCGAAAGAAGAGACTTTGAAATCTCTTTAAGAGAGCTTGCACATGTGAAGAAAACTGGCACTTTCGAAGCTTACATCTCCGAGTTATATAAGTTGGTTGTTATGGTGACTAATATCTCAGAAGCTCGGTTGATCCTATTATTCGTTGAAGGTTTGGTGAAAGCATATAGACCCTATACTGTGTAGGATGCACTGAATAGAACAAAATATTTGCAATATGTTATTCCAAGGACAAGGTTCCCTCCTAGATAAAATGCTCCAACTCAATTCAAGAATCAAATACCATCGATTAACCACCCATGAAGAGTCCTTCTGAAAATTTCAATAGGGTCAAATTTTCCAAAGATAGATATGAATTGAGGAGGATAATGTTGTGCTTCACTTGCCAAGAACCTTGATTTTTTGGACACAAGTGTGCTAAGGGGAAGGAAGACTACATACAGGTATTTTCAGAGAGAGAAGCTAAGGATGAAGAATAAGACTGCTGATGAAGAACCTTCTTCATAGGAGAGAAAGATTCTTGTGTTATCAAGAGTTCCTTGCTTCCACATTCTTAGATTCAAGGGAGTGGTGCAAGGAAAATCCTTTATTGTGTTGGTGGATGGAGGAGCCACCCATAATTTCATTAATTCATATTTGGTTGAAATAAGAAAGCTTCCTATTGAGAAGATCAAAGGATTCATTGTCATAATTCTAGGTTATCATTATATTGAGTGCTCTAAATGGATTCCTAAATTACAAGTCACCATATGATATTACACTATAATAGATAAAAATTTATGTGGTGAATATTTTTTATACTAATATGGTTTTGGGATTACAATTATGTATTCTATTGGGAAGCACACCATAGATTACAAAGTCCATGAGATGAGGTTTCAAGATGAAGGTAGTGTTGGCCAAGGGAAAATTAGACATAATAATGATCAGAAATATGAAGATTATGGTCGCAAGAAAAGTAGAGACCGCGATGGAAGAGGAATAAAGTAAGTTAGAAAGCATAGTTTGGCTTATTTTGGGTAAAGAATTTGGGATGATAAAGCATGATTGTAATTTGGGCTGATAGTTCCTATTTTTAGATGTAAAAAGAAGTATTAAAATAGAAAGAAAACATGTCGACTGACAGTTTAGAATCAGTTGATAGTTGAATTCAAGAAGTGTAAAAGAATAAAATATTATAAAAGCATCAACCCAAGCTGTGTGCAGGTGGTTCTGAAGAGGATCTAGAGAGGGAAAAGAGGGGGATCATTAGTGGGCCATTTAGAGACAAGAGAAAAACAAGAGACCAAAACCAAAGAGCATGAGACAAGAGAAGAATGTATGAATTGTGAAAAAGATCCAAATAAGAGTCTACAAGCTGAGTGCATAGACCAAAGTTGCCAAACCAATTCTCATGCCATATGAACAGAACCTTTGTAGTTTTTACTAGATGGGTTTCCATGTTATAACTTGTCTTTGTGTGTGTCTGACATTTATGTATCTGTCGAATGTATAATTTTTGTTAATGAGCTTATCTAAATATGTATAGCATAATCTGTTGAGAAAAGAACATGTGTGTGTGTGTGTGTGTGTGTGTGTGTGTGCGCGCGCACGTGTGTGTGTCACACATCTATTCACATGATCATGTGGAATGTTAGTTAATATACGGTTAATTTTTCATGTTATATTTTGTTATATATGTTAATGGATCTTGTCGAATTTTTTCCTCTAGTCAACCAAGGTTCAGGTCCTCAGTAGTCAACAAAGACCGATATATCCTCCTGACAGAGCAGAGCTCAATCGGTAAAACATTTGAAGTAGATGCAGTATCACTTGAGATATATTTATGGGGAACTTCCATAACTAGGTTTATGCATTTAAGTGGGGATTTCTAATCTTTTTGTACCTTATTATAGCACTTGACCGAAGCCAGGGATTATACTTCCTACTCCTTGTCCAAGTTAACAGACTATTTACCAATAGACACATCTTTCAACATTCAACATGAAGGCCATATCACATATTCATTCAATAAGGAGTGCGACATATACATACATGATATTAGTCATACACAGAAGGGATGCGATACATTCATATCTACTTATTCACAATATGCATACATTCAAGATAAACACACTCATCGCATACACACAGAGGAAACATTAATGTGGAAACCCATTTGGAAAAACCACAAAGGTGCTCTTCATCTGGAATGAGAAATTTATTAGCACCTTTTGTCTTCATAATCAACTTGCAAACTCTATTCTAGGTATTCTTTACAACTTATGCAGAATTCTCTCGTCTCATGCTCTCAAGTCTTGGGTCTCTAAAGTTTTCCTCTCCTTCACTCTACGGTTGATCTGCACACAACCTGGATTGACTCTATTCTCAAACACTCTACAAATTAGAATAAACCACTCTACTTCTTCAATAACTAAGACAAGAGCCAGAGGGAGACCAACTCGCACACATCTTGGGTTCTCCCTTTTATAAGCTATTACATGTTGTAATCAACCGAATCCAATTTTTAGTTGAAAATCTATCATTCTTGTTCTCGTACATTCAATTACAATTGACAGTAGGACGTATCGTCCCAAAACTACAAAATATGCTTTATTACCCATTCATGCTTTATTCTAACTGACTTCTTACCCACGATCACTCGAATTTTCCCTTTAAACTGTTGTACTCTTCTTCTATTTTGATTCCTTCCTTCATGGATTCTCTCATTGCAACTCCTCTTCTATCATGGACTCTTCCATCGCTGGTTTCTCCCATCACAACTTCCTTTGTTGTGTGACCAAAATATTCATATTCCTGAGAAGAATTCAGCCATAGTTATTCCTATCTTTTCCTAGGGACAGTAGGCCTGAAACACTCACCCGTGGCTCAGACCTAGCCACAGTAGTCTAATACTTCCATAATTGTGACCTTGCCTTGAAATTCTTCAAAGATTTTCACTACTTGTTCTGTCTCTTGTTGCACCTCTGCTTCTGTCTTCTGTAAATTTTCAACAACTTCAGCAATGATGTGTTATGAAGTATTAAGTCTTGAGAATCCAAACGCTTGTCCAAATTTCTCATGTACAGGTTGAATGATACCTATAAATTTCTCTTAATTTACTTGTAATTCTTCAATTGTGCCAGTCCTCATTTGTTGTTGTGTCCACAGTGTTGCAACTTGTTTCGATAATTTCTTCATCTCAACAGCCTTAGACATTTTCTCTACTAATGCCAGCTTCTTGATTTCATTCTTGATCTGGTTCACCTATGTATCTGTAGTGCAGAGATTCTATGCAAATTTCTCTAACTCCTCATCGTCAGTCAAATCTTCCCACATCTGAGAAACTTGCTTGAATTCTTTGGCACAAAGTGCCTTCTCTTCTTCTATTCTCTTCGCAACATATGTGGCTGCATTTCTTCTCTCTTCTAGTACTTCTAGAGGTGTACTGGGTGTCACCTGTTCTTCCAAATATCTGACCTTCTTGTGGAGCTTCTCTGCAATAACTCCAAGTCAAAAAACTTTGGATTTCGTAAACATGTCATGGGTAATTCCTTCATCAGTAAATTTTTTTCAAGCGAGTGTTATAGCCATGTCGAGTTGATGTCTATTTTTCTCCTAGGTATCAGCCTTTTGTTCTTCGTATTTGAATGTTTTATTCATCTTATTAACAATCTTGTTTGATGCTATAAATTTCTTAACCAATTTTCCTTATCTGAACTTCATTTCTACGACTGCGGCATTTTGAATGGAATATATTTCATACATAGGAAGTGAAAATAAATCTATAGTGACATGGCCCAAAATTTTTGGTCATAGCATTTATCTATGTTTTCCCCAAGTCGAGTGCTTCTCCCACCACTAGAGTATTTATTGGTGGGATGGGTATTAACACATCATTAGGTAATTCCTCCTACAGGACAAATAAATCCTATGACTCAAACAATTATGGTCTATAGTCTACTGCCACTCTTACTTTTTTGACAGCCTTACATAGTGTTTGTAATTTAAGTCTCCAATGCTGTTGGTTATCTCTATTTAATGCTCATCTATCTTCTGGAGGCTTTGATTGGAAATCTCATTCCTTGTTTCTGTCAACAATGTGTAATCATTATTGGTAAGGCTGTCAGTTCCATTTTTTTGTTTCCTTTCCTCTTTTTATGATGCCTTCTAGAATTCTCTGTCTGCTTCCTCTTTTCCCCTACTACTGGGTATTTCAGAGTCATGCACGAATCCTTCTGGTTATTTTCTAGGATTTCCTCTTGGTATTCCTCTGGGTTTTCTACTGGTGGGTTTTATCCTTGTCCCCCATCCTTTTCCATCAGTGGATCATTCTGTTGCACCTAATTATCATCCGATAACTGGTCATATGCAAAAGGAACTCTCCATTCCTCTAGCCAATATTGAATAATGTCCTTAGTTTATTTATCCGATAGTCGATAATGTGTTACAAGTCATCGGTGTTGTGGGTCTTATTGCCACTGTAACAGGATATGATGGACTGCGACTAGAAATATGACAATGTTTCTAAACCTTTTAACGGTCTCCTTTGTAATTCTGGCCTTCTTTCTGACATGATGTTGCAGGGCCTCTGCATGTAAAAATAACTCTACATTGTTGTGTTTTTTCCTCTGCTTTAAATCTTTCTCAAATCATATATTCTGGTATCAAGCTCCTTGACATGTAACGAGAACATCTACCCCATGTAGTTTGTTGGTTCTGACCATGCAACAAACGAAATAAAAATAAGCCGCCATGAATAATGAGATGAACTACCTTTATCTTATGTCTCCTATACATTTGTTAACAATTGATTTAGAATATATCGCGACTAGTTGAGTTTAACACATGTTGCACATAAATTTGTCTCATCAATCCTCCCTACGGTGCATTGGGTTGGTCGCATATTTCATAACAATTTTCTATATAGGAATTTAGCTGCAAATTGAACAGTATAATAATTAATAGAGGTGATGGAAAAGCCTCTAGTGTCTCTGATCAGGTCATACTTTTATTTGAGATTACCCGTGAATAAATTGTCTTGTTCTTTTGTAGCAAACAATATTTTTGGCTCGACCCCTACAAGTGGGAGTCCCATAAATGCTACTATAAGATCGACATCAACTACCTTTCGGTCGATCGACAAAAATCCACCATGGAATGCCACTAGAAACTTCCTAACACATGCATTCACCTCAAAACTTTGAATAAATTGCACCATGTGCATGAGAAGCAACAAACTAGCTTTGTCTGGTCCTCTTTCCCATTTCATTGGAAATAAGTGTTTAGGGCCATCCTCTGTCTCGTGGACAATAACCATTTATTTGTTGATTTCAAACTCTATAAATTTCCTTAGGTCATGGTCAACAAAGGTCATATTATTTAGATTTTGAAGTATGCTCATTGTTATTAGAACTCCTTTTGGTATAGCTGGTGTGACCAGTGGGTACCTTGCATTCTTTGGGATTCAAATTTTAGGGGCATTAGTTGGTCTAGGTTGAACATAACATGGAAGCAAGGAGGTGAAGCCTGGTTATTCATCATCTAATGGTCATGTTGTTGCTTTCTTACAACTACTAGATCGTTTCCTTTTCGAAGTGCTTGGTGGGTCTTGTCGCAATCTCAATTAACAAATGAATGGGATATGTTCAACTTCTTCTGCAACCATGGACCGCAGTAGAACATATGCGGAAGCGTCTTCCATAATGGGTGTGGGTGATGGTGTCTCGACATCATATTATACAACTGTTCATATACTAGAAATATAAATAACCGTACTCTGTAGAAAAATCACCTCGGTTATTGCAATTGGTGACAACAATGGAACAATCTCACTCAGATGCAACAGAATGAACTAAAAATTGGGAACAAAGGTGATAACATCTACCCATTTAATTAGTAATTTCTTCACATGAGTGAACAATCAATGGAAAGGTGGCAATGATTTTCATCACATGGGACAATCGTTTGAATCATTATATGGAAAGCTCCATGCAAACCGTCACTCACATGTCAAACCAATGGTAGTTATTATGCAATAATGACGGAAGTGACCAAAATGAAAATCATCAAAATTTCTTGTGTTTTAAAATTAGTTACAACTGGCTGACATTTCTATGACTCAAGCTCATCTTGTGACATATCTACTCTTCTTTTGACATCTCTTTATCCTTTAACACATTTCTTTCCTTGCGACAGACTGAGGGTCTTCGCTACCATTTTTCATCTGTGATAGATAGACAGTCTATGGAAACTTTTTCTTTCTCTTTGACATATACATTGTCTGCAACACACAACAAAACACATTGTAAGTCTATACACAGACCTTAACACACACACACACACACACATATATATTTTTCCAGTTGATGAAGCTGTAAATATCCTAGTAACAATTTAGCTAACTTCCATTCACCAATACTTTGAAAGGTGTTGCATCTATTTTTTCCAGTTTTACTATGCCTTCTTCAATTATTTGAATGACAACATAATGCCCCAGCCAATGTATTTTTATTTTTCTAAGATTCCTTAATAACTTATGATAAGGACAAGTCCTCCAACCGAAAATTGATTATTCTCAATGTGATGGTCATTCGATACTTTTTGTCATTTCTTTTCAACATTTTGATGATAACTAACAACAAAACGTTCTTCCTCCAACTGCATAAGCTGCAACAATCTTTCCTCGAAAGAAACAACATATTTCATCTATGTAATCACAACAATCCTTAGACTTGGTACAATATATTCCATTGGTATAACAACCTCTTGTCCAAACACCAGTCGAAATGGGGTTCGACCTATCAAATTCTTATATGTTGTGTGATATTCCCACAACTATGCAGAAATTTTGTGGTCCCTAACATCTCTTTGAACATTGAAAATATTTTTCAATGCATTCTCCAGGATCTTATTGAATGCTTTGACATCACCGTTCGCTTGAGGGTGATGTGACGTTGTGTTTCTATGCTATATATGGAATTCTTCAGTTAATTATTTGATCATCTAATTGACAAAATGTGTATCTCGATCACTTATCAAAATCCTTGGGTAGCCAAATCTAGTCACAACATTGTCGAACAAAAAATTGGTAGTTGTCTTAGTAGTACAATCCTTTACTGGCGTTGTTTTGGGCCATCTAGTAAGGTAATCCATCATAGTAATAATTTATCTTGTTCATATTCACTTTCTTGTTGGTTTAATTGGTCCAACAAAATCAACAACCCATTTTTGAAATTCCTACAAAGTTATTTGAGGTGCTGGTCACGTTTCATTTTTCTGGTTCTTTGATAAACATCACAGTTGCGACAATATTGTCAAGCATCCACATGCATGGTGGGACACCATAATCCAACTTGCAATATATTTCTCATTATATATTTTCCACCATAATGGAATCCTGCAACACCAGCATGCACTTCATTTAATATCATTGGTCGCTCATGTTCCAAGACACCGCGACGAAGAATCTCATCAGGGCCCATTTTATATAACTGTCCAGCGATCAACTGGAAGTCTAAAGCTCACACAACTAGCTATTTTTTTTTGCGTAGTACTATCCTCCTGGCACATATGCCATATTCAAGAATTGTATGATATCTATGTATTGGTCATCAAACATCATGATCGCAAACAGTTGTACATCAGGAAGATTATCATTGAGGTTCATAGGTTCTTCTCCACTTTCAATCCTCGACAGTTGGTATTGTACTGGTGTAAATCTAGTAGCTAGTTCATCCCATTCAAAATTACCTCATCATAACTCAATCAATGTGCACCATTTCCATGGTATCCTATCCAATTTATGCACAAAATGATGAACCCATTCCTATCGTGAGCATGTCTCCCATGTTGCACAACAATATGCAATGTGGTCAGCAAGATTAGTCAATCCTATGTACTTCTGACTAGTATAAATGAAATTCTCTCCAAATCGTATCTCCATCAATTTCTGATGTTGAAGCTAGTCTAGGATATATTTTTTATGTGTGACCCACCATCTAGCAGGTGTATATTTCAGCACAAAGTCCATAGCGGATAAGGGCTGATGTTCTGTAACTTTGACTTCAAATTCTATTAGAAAAGATGATAGGTTAGGTAAGCCCTCATATGTGGGTAGCTCGCATGCCTTAGTACCTACACGTCACATAGAGTGTGTAATTATTGTGCATATTCTCATCGATACTTTATGTAATTGATTCTTCTAGTTTTTCAAAGCTTCTCTAGAATAGGATGTATAAGAACTAACACTGCGCCAACTGAGCTTTCCATCGGCCTTTGGATTTATATAGTCATCCCTTGCAGAAGTGATATTATAAATTTGGTCCATATAATATCCTTGTCCTTCATTATTCACTTGTTCAACATATCTCTTCCCTTCTAGTGGATCAATTGGTGCGTCCACCCTTAGCTCTAAATCTTCAAATGTTAAGATTATTTTCTTGAAATTTATAATTGTTTGATTATCAATTTTTGAGTCGATCCCTGAAATTTTAGGATACATATTTGTATCATCGACAATGTCAATCACTTCAAAGTTGGAATAAGTTTTAATGCCTTCTAACTCAACATACACTTGAGTCAGTGGACTGATAGGTAGAAACTTTGATTGATTTTCTAATCAGAGTTGGACAAGAGACCATACTATTCTCGACTTTACCATGCTATCCCATATTTGTCTAGTCAAAATGTTGACAGGGCACCCAAAGTCTAGAATAATATAATCCATATCATAGTCTTCTATTTGTGCAGTCATTCTTAGTTCGCGACCAGTCTTCAGTATTTTTTTCATATGAATAACCCCTTTTTTGTTGCAACTCTTCTTGGGGTTCTTCTATTAAATTTGTCAATTATGCTACAACATCTTTATCTTGGATTATCTTTAAGCATATTTTAAAGAATTATTTTAATTTACTAAAATTTCGAGTCAGTTTCTTTCATATTATTTGGTCAAATTTTCCATACATCTCAAATATTGGTCTTACTGAAGTCGACGTTTGATTTTTGTCGATGAATTCTTGTCACATGTCCAAGAATAATTCCTTTTATATTTGGATGTCAAATGGCACATTCCTTTGTGTTGTTGGTCGCACCTACAATTGTCCATACATTGCTTGTTGGTCTTCTCTATTCATGGCACCTCCTATTTTCATGAAAACTATATGTGGTTCCCTTCGATCAACAACAATTTTTTGAATATTTTGATTGGGGTTTGAATTGGGATTTTACGGTGGTTTCATTATTCCCACACTCCTAACATGCCATTTTTTTAAAGTTGGCTTCCACAACATCACAACCAAGGTTCTGAGTCATGTGCAAACCACCTAGATTTAGATCCATTAGCAATTCTTACTTATAGTTATTCTAGAGATAGCATGAAATGAGAGAAGAATTTGAGACATAAACTAGAGAAACCTCTCTAGAGTATATTTCCATTACTGTACATATCGAGCAAAAACTAGCACAATATATAAGAATTATCACATCCAATACCTTGGGTAAATACCATGGGATACCAAATACCATGGGTCAAACAAACCATGTGCGTAGCTCTCATTCATGCTGGCTTATCTTGACTAATTCCTCAGAATCTATGAAATTGTACCAAGTGTAACTCCAAGTAGTGGCCATAATGAGTTGAAATGAACCTAGATGGACCATCATGTGGTTAGGCTAGTAAAAAAAGTGTGAAATAACCATCATGAGGGTGCTATATATTGTTTAGTGGCCTTGTTTTGGACCATTAATGAGCAAATTAACCAAATCCTCAAGAGAGTGCACCCATTCTCCTTAAAACAAGGAAATGCAATAACTACCCCATAAATGTAACATAGAGGGGTACATTGACTCCATGGAATAAGGAAATGAGTGGGTAAGTGGACAAACAATATTTTACGACATAACCACTAGTCTAAGTGGGTCAAACATAGAAAAACCAGGATCCAAGACACTAAACTAGGAACTAGAACCATTTTCACATGGAACAAATTACAATAAACACTTGGAAACTTATGCAAGATTATTAACCAAGGACTAGATGGGAAATATGTTCCAACACCCCCCCTTAAGCCAAAAATTTTGTGAGCAATTATTGAGGTCCCAAGAAACAAGGCTTTTGGTCACCCTTTACATTATTAATCCATATGATCTGAGGAAAGAGGCAAAGCCATTTGGGGAAAATCCTCCCTAAAAAATGGACATGAAAGAGAAACCGAATTCTCTATACACTCCAAACTAAATGACTACGTCTGGAGGAATATTCTTCTTGCGAAGAAGTATAAGGTGGTCAACCAACTTAGGAATGTGTACATCTACATGATGAATCCCAAGACCATGTAGAACAATTGAAATACACTGATAGTAGAGTGAAGTATACTATTCAGAATTGAACTTTGAACCAACCAAGGTGCCATGTCTAAAATATACTTTAATTTCTTGAGAAGAAGTGACCCCAAGTGAATCATAAGGATATTGAAACATAAACTTCAAAAGAAGGTTGTAATCATCTCCAAGAAGGTGGAACAAGAGTTCCAAATGTGTCATTGTGATGGCTAAGGCTTCTACATCTTCAAATGAACTTAAAGAAATTATACTAGTCATGGTGGAAGAATACATAGGAAGAAAAATACTATGAAGCAATGAGAGATATTCACTTGACTTCCAAAATTTTGCTTGACCATCTTTTGAACCGATACTCTCAAGAAAAACTATGAAGAATGCTATGAATTTGACTAGCTTTGATACCATGTGAAAGTTGGCTTGCACAACATCACAACTAAGGTTCTAAGTCCTGTGAAAACCTCCTTGATCTAGATTCATTAGCAATTCTTACTTACAATTATTCTAGAGATAGCATGAAATGAGAGAAGAATTTGAGACATAAACTAGAGAAACCTCTCTTGAATATATTTCCATTACTGTACATATTGACCAAAAAATAGTATAATATATAGGCATTATCACATGCAAGACCTTGGGTAAATACCATGGTCTACCAAATACCATGGGTCGAACAAACCATATGAGTATCTCACATTAATGTTCACTTATCATGACTAATTCCCCCAATCTATGAGATTGTGCCAAGTGTGACTCCAAGACTCATGTAGTGTCCAAAATGAGGTGAAATGAACCTAGATGGACCATGAAGCGGTTAGGCTAGTCAAAAAGTGTGAAAGAAACATAATTAGGGTGCTATATGTTGTTTAGTGGCTTGGTTTTGGACCATTAATGAGAAAACTGACCAAATCCTCAAGAGGGAGCACCCAGTCTCCTTAAAGCAAGGAAATGCAATAACTAACCCATATATGTAACATAGATGGGTACCTTGACTCCATAGAATAAGGAAATGAGTCTGTAAGTGGAAAAACAAGATTTTATGGCATAACCACTAGTCTAAGTGGGTCAAATGTGGACAAACTAGGATTGAAGACACTATACTAGGAATTAAAACCATTTTTACATGGAACAACTTACACTAAACACTTGGAACCTTATGCAAGATTATTAACCAAGGTCTAGATGGGAAATATGTTCCAACACCCCCCCTTAAGCCAAAATGTTTTTGAGCAATTACTGAGGGACCAAGAAATAAGGATTATCGTCAACCTTTACATTATTAATCCACATGGACTAAGGAAAGAAGCAAAACCATATGGGAAAAATCCTCCTTAAAAAATGGACATGAAACAGAAACCAAAATATGTATACACTCCAAACTAAATGACTATGTCTAGAGAAATATTATTCTTGGGAAGAAGTATAATATGCTCAACCAACTCAGGAATGTGTATAATTGCATGATGAATCTTGGGACCATGTAGAAAAACTAAAATACAGTGATAGCAGAGCAAAGGCTGTTCAGACTTGAACTTTGAACCAACTAGGGTTCTATGCCAAAAATATACTTTAAGTTCTTGAGAATAAGTGATCCCAAGTGAATCATAAGGCTCTTGAAACATCAACTTTGAAAGAAGGTTGTAATCAACTACAAGAAGGTGGAAGAAGAGTCCCAAATGTTCCATTGTGATGGATACAGATTCACCATCACAAATGAACTTGAAGCAATTCTACTAGTCATGGTGGAGGAATACATAGGAAGCAAAAGAGTGTGAAGCAGTGAGAGATCTTCTCTTAACTTCCAAAATTCTCCTTCACCATATTTCGAAACGATACTCTCAAGAAAAACTAAGAAGAATGCTATGAATCAGACTAGCTCTGATACCATGTGAAAGTTGGTTTTCACAACATCACAATCAAGGTTCTGAGTCATGCACAAACGACCTATATCTATATTCATGAGAAATTATTACTTATAGTTTTTCAAGAGATAGCATGAAATGAGAGAAGAATTTTAGACATAAACTAGAGAAACCTCTCTTGAGTATATTTCCATTGTTGTACATATTGAGCAAAAACCAATACAATATATAAGAACTATCTCATGCAATACCTTGGGTAAATAACATGGGGTACCAGATACCATGGGTCGAACAAACCATATGAGTAGCTCACATTAATGCTGGCTTATCTTGACTAATTCCCCCATTCTATGACATTGTTCCAAGTGTAACTCCAAGTAGTGGCCATAATGAGGTGAAATGAACCTAGATGGACCATGAAGTGGTTAGGCTAGTCAACAAGCATGAAATAAACATCACGAGGGTGCTATAGGTTGTTTAGTGGCTTGGTTTTGGACCATTAATGAGAAAATTGACCAAATCCTCAAGAGGACGCACCCAGTCTCCTTAAAATAAGGAAATCAAATAACTACCTTGTAAATGTAACATAGAGGGGCACATTGATTCCATAGAATAAGGAAATGAGTGGGTAAGTGGAAAAACAATATTTTATGGCATAACCACTAGTCTAACTGGGTCAAATGTGCACAAAATAGGATCCAAGACACTAGACCAAGAACTAGAACCATTTTCTCATGGAACAAGTTACACTAAACACTTGGAACCTTATGCAATATTAGTAACCAATTTCTAGATGGGAAATATGTTCCTACACCCCCCCTTAAGCCAAAATGTTTGTGAGAAATTATTGAGGTCCCAAGAAAAAAGGGTTATGGTCAACCTTTACATTATTAATCCATTTGAACTGAGGAAAAAGGAAAAACCATATGGGGAAAATCCTCTCTAAAAAATGGACATGAAAGAGAATCCAAAATCTCTATACACTCCAAACTAAATGGCTTATTGGGATATGATTAAACTCACTCATAACTTAGGATAAAATATTTAAGCATTATTTAATTAATTTCCTACCCACTGGCCTAGATAGTTGGCATCCACTTGTACCGTAAAGTCAACACATTCCATCTATACCCCAAAAATTCTATAATTCTAATTTTGGGTTGATCTTGATGACTATATTGACTCTCAATATTGGTAACGGTGCTTTCTTGAAGATTCTACCTTATTCTTCTTTTATCCAACTTTTATGTGGATAAGGTAAAGCTAGTTAACTAGGAAACTGGTATCTTTTGTTTCCAACCCATCCTCCATGATTTTCTCTCCATTTTTCAAGATTAGCATGTTTATCCATTACTCTTGAAAAATCACTCATTCTTTTTCTAAATCGTGAGGTCATTGACTGATTTGGGAAGTGATTTAGCCACCTATGGGGGTTTATCATATTTGGCAAGTCTGATTTATGAGCTAGCAATGATTTTTCTTCCATTAACTCAAATATCCTTTATAAGGATGTATTACCATTGTAATAATATCAATTGTAATTTATTTATCATTCATTAATGTGTGTTCATTAATTCCTCTTCTTCTCTCCTTATGCCAATTCTCTGCAATTCCCAGTGAGGTTAATTGTGTTCTTAGATTCTTAGCTTGTTTATAGTATTCATGTTTCCATCAAGGATTTAGAATTATGACATGGTATTAGAGAATATGATATAAAAGTTTTGACATGTTATGAGAGCTTTGGGATCTTATCGATTAATTCTTCTTTTTAGATTTGCAGGTTTATTTGCAGGTGCAGCAACTTCAATGTGGATTCCAAAGTTCCTCTATTATATCCTTTCAACTATGCTGATTGGAAGACAAATATGAGAGCATACTTGAAGAGGAAATGTGTCTTTGATGTCTCCATTGGTGCTTTGAGTGAACCTGATTCTTATGAAGAGAAGATTGACTCGCTAAATAATTGTGATAGAGATTATGGAATTATGTCTTTGGGAATATCTCCAAATATACCTCATCTCATAGATTTTGCTGAATATCCATTTGAGCTTTGGAAAAATTTGGACAAATATTTTGGTGTGAAGGTTTTAGAAGATTAAGCATGGAGCGAAACCAACATCTCCTCAAGCTCTCTCTCTCAATATGTCTTGCCCTCTACATTCTCTAATGAAGTTGATCGTGATGAAGAAGTCTCTAATATAGTTCTTGTTACTTCTATCCTCTTTGATTCGAATGCTTCCTCCTTCAATCAAGAAGAAAATATTGAAGAGAAAACATTTTCAGTATCTTCTTGTGATGTTGATTATGAGAAGTAAGTGGCTAATGGAGGTTCTATTTTTATTGATAATTATTCACTCACACATTCATTGTTCTCTATGTATTCTAGCATAGAATATGAGATCTATGTGCCAAATCCTTCATGCTTTATGCATACTTATCTCTTTGATGGTGCACAACTCAGTGTATTTTAAGATGCTTTTTTATGCTAGATCAAACCTTATTTGTGTCATACCACTCACCATACCTCATCTCATGCACTTGTACATCTCATCCTTTGTTATTGGCATCAATCCTCAGAGCCTCCTTGCAGATTTTGAAAATCTCCTTCCTTCCTGCTTCCATACTTCTACTACATAGGATTCATTATCACTGTATTCCCATGAGTCCACTAATATGCTTATATGTGATCTCTTGGATTATTTAGAAGCTAGATCAACCCATGGAGAATTTGCATTCACATTCCTTGATCTTATGCTCTCTCATAGTTCCTACATGATCACTTCCACATATTCTCTCTATGTAAATGAAGTTGGAGACATTATACATTCACTTGGACAGTTATTTCACCTATTTGGAGCTGATTTTATCTCTATTGGTTCAAATTTCAAGTCATTACATCATCTTGGAGCTGATTACAACTCTCAAGAGCTTTCACATCATTGGGTATCATTTGTTTACATGGTCCAAGTTTCCATCCTACGGTTGTTCTTGATCTAGGTGAGCACATTTATCTTCTTCCCAAGAAGAATATTTCTTTTTTGTTTTCCTCTCATGTCTTTTCTTGAGGGAGGATTTTATCTGTGTGGTTTGTCCTCTTTCCTTAGCCTTTTGGACATAATAATTGTTAAAGGGTGCCCATAGCCTTGTTGTTGGGCCCTATATACACTTTTATTTTTGACATACCATCATAAATTCAAAATTAAATGGGGTTGTTGGGACATTATTAAAACCACTCATAACTTAGGATAAAATAATTAATCAATTTTGATTAATTTCCTACCCACTAGCCTAGATAGTTGGCATCCACTTGCACCTTAAAGTCAACACTTACCATATATACCCCATGAATGCTTTAATTCTAATTATGAGTCGATATTGACCACTTTATTTACTCCCAGAATGAGTAACTACTCTTTCCTGTAGATTCTACCCTATTATGCTTTTATCCAACTTTTCTGTGGATAAGGTAAAGCTAGTTAACTAGGAAACTAGTATCTTTTGTTGCCAACCCATACTCCATGATTTTCTCTCCATTTTCTATGATTAGCATGTTTATCCATCACTCTTGACAACTCACTCATGCTTTTTCTAATTCGTGAGGTCCTTGTATGATTTCAGAAGTGATTTATCCACCTATGGGGGTTTATCATATTTGGTAAGTACGATTTATGATCTAGCAATGAGTTGTATTCCATCAAATCAAATATCCTTTATTCGTATGCATTACCATTTTTATTATATCAATTATCATTTATTGACCATTCATTAATGTATGTTCATTAATTCCTCTTCTTCTCTCCTTATGATAATTGTATGCAATTCCCGGTGAGGTTAATCGTGTGCTTAGATTATTAGCTTGTTTATGGAATTCATGTTGCCATCAAGGATTTAGAATTCTGACATGACTATGTATTGAGGATTTTTATTCTTGGGAAGAAGTAGAATGTGCTCACACTTTGCAATCAATTGAGTACATTCCTCAAGAGTGTCTTCAACAACCTTACAATACGAACATGTATTCATAGGAATCACAAATTCCCTAGAAAAATGTCTAGGATGCCCAAAATTATAACATATAATTTGGCCTCTTCCACGACTAAATCCTCCCCCTTGTCCTTGGCCTATAAAATTTCCACCGCCCTAGGTTGAGGGTATTATTGCTTTGGGTACAGATTATGTGGATATTAGGGCTAAGGATACCGAGCTTATGGATATTGAGTCAATTGATATTGATCTCGAGCCCTCTCAACTTTCATCTACTCTTCGTTATTTAATAAATAGGTATCCATTGTTTTCTCTTGCAACACCTAATATGATCTGGAATCCTTCTCATCATGTCCGACTGATATACAGAATTTACAGTATAAACTATACGGCACACTTATAATCTTATGTAAGTACAAACACTCTTCCGACCGATGGCCTCTAGTCTATCATATTCTATACCAAGGAATCCCTTGTGTATTTATCAGTTTCGGCACTCCCGATGCGACATAGTTCATAAACGTCGAGCAATTATATTTATGGTGTTCCTTTGTTTTGCATATGGTACACCATTGTTCTTCTTGGATCTCTTTCCCCTTTTTAATATACTGAATTTGGAGTGTAAGGTTGGCTAGTTGTGACTGGATCTGCATCATATCTAAAATATTCTCTCCCATAGTTGAGGATTCCAAGTTCATGGCCAACTCCAGAGCTTTAGTTTCCGACACAATCTTTTGTTGCATCAGGGGGATTTATATGTGCAGTAACAATGCCACAATAAACTATTCTTTGTGCTGAAAATCCAACATTTAGAACTTTACTTTAGCCATCAACATATTAAATCTTTGGTCAATATCTCAAACCAATTCCATATATAATTGCTTAATCTGTTTTATGTTTTTCATACACTAATATTCAAATTTGGGATTTTTGAATTCATGTATTAATCTTTCTTGGATTTTGTCTAGTGTTTTCTGTGCAACTCCGATTCGAACCACAAATAACTCCATGTAGTAGTCCAATGCATGAAACCTAAGGGTTGTGATAATTTGAGCCTTCTTGATGGCTTCATCTTAGACCTGTTGCACCATACACATGGATTCACATAGAGACCAATCTTTCTCTAGGTATTCTAACCCATTTCTGTTGAAGATTGACAAATTAATATCATTGCCAGCCATTATATTTTTTCTAGGAACTCATTGACTAGTGGGAATCCCTTATCTTCTATTCCCACCATTATTGTTACTTTGATTAAAAAACCCATTGGGAGATGAGTTTCTATATCTTACCTCCTGAGATGTACATCGGGTCGTGAGTGTCTTGTACACGTACTCTAGATCTAGGAATTCTTCTTCTTTTTCTTCTCTTTTAAATGTAGGTCGATATTTCTCTTCCTCATCACAAGAACCTTCATCCAAGTGTGATGTCAAATAAGAGTCTTCTCCTACGGTCATACTGCAAATTCCTCTTCTAGTCAGATTCCTTCTTCTCTTTCCCAACCAAAATATTCTTCCACTTCTTAGACGTCCACCTTTTAGCTCAATTTTTCTATCACCAGGGAGCATCTCTACTACTTTGATCCATTTTTGTCACACTTCATTTGTGACATATCCAAGGTCTCCACGCAAAAATATTTACTCATCAAATTCTAGTCTCAGGATCCCTTTCTCACATATAAGCATCATTATCCAAATCCTTAAAGATGTTAGGTACCATCCTCTCAGTCCTTGGAAAATGTTTATTTCTGCTTCACTATATGATGTTGATGTGTCAATAACAAATTCTATGATGTATCCCTCCACAATACTATCAAACCAAAACTCAATCACCCTAGATATGGGGTTGATAACACTCTACATCCACTGAATCAGTTGAGGACTCCACTCCATCACTTCTCTTTCTTGAAAATGTTTCTACTAGGTTTATAGCTTTAACAACCACACATACAACAAAACAGGAAATTCACAAAAGAATATCTCATGAATATCGGTATAAATGTAACTCTCCAACCACTCTTTTGGGTTCAGCTGGGATCCTTCACTCTCTTCCCATCACTAATAGAAAATGAGAAATCAATGACTAAAAAAATGACTAAAATCATGCTATAAATGACTATTTTTGAGTCAGTGACTAATAGTAGCAAATTTCCACTATCTTATAGCTAGTCATATTTCACTAGTCATTAATAGCTTGACTTAGTAGTCATTGATTTAGTCATTAATAGACGATTGTTTAGTCATTGAGAGATAATGCTTTAGTCATTGATAGTCAATGATTTAGTCATTGTTTTAGTCATTGATAGTTAATGATTTAGTCATTGATTTATTCAAGGATTTAGTCATTGATTTAGTCATTGATTTAGTCACTGATTTAGTCACTGATTTAGTCACTAATTGCAACCATTAATGACCAAATATACGACTAAATAAACTACTAGATGTTAACATATTAATGACTAAGCTAAATACGACTAAGATACGGAAAATTAGTTACTAATAGTCGTATGTATGCGAATTTAGTCATTTTTGTAGTCACAAATTTATGATAGGGCACGGAGGAATTGAACCACCAACCTCCTGCCTATAATTAAGCAGGCGGTCTACCATTGAGCTAGCATCCTTTAAAAAGTTTTTATTTCTTGACAATGATGATATTCAAACAAATTTATGATAGATCTCAATCTACAAACTACATAATTATTACTATTACAAAACTAAACTGGCATTCTTTCCATGGAAAGCTTCCCCAGCGGTATTTACACGTGAATTTAATTTTATATCTGTTCCACTCATTGCATTAGGTTTGGCATCAATATGTTTTTTAGATATAAACGTTGATGACTGCCCACCCTTATTGACCAACAGCTCGCCATGATTAGAATTGAACCCTGATGCTGCAGCTTCCACCACCAAGGCAGGGAGATTTAATGTTGGAGACTCTAAAAGTGAATGAGATGAACTTGTTTTAGGACTAGAGGATCCCTGAACAACTGGGATCCTCATACTAAATTATTTTTCCTGTGCAGCATGGGAGCCCCTACAACAACCATTAATGTCTCAATATTCAGTAAGATATGTAATATTCTACCACAAACTCCTAAATCATATGGAATCTTATGTTCACTAAACTTAATGTGTAATGTTACTCTGAACCAATATAGGGGGGTGCTAGAAAACTAAACAAATATTCCATGACAAGAAATAGATTTCATACCAAGATGCACTAGCTAGCAATACAACTAATCTTCCAGTAGCTCCACTGGCAAGGGAAGTCTTAGCATTACCTCATGTGTTCTAGTTTCACGTGGAAATATGAGCATGTATATATTATTAGGAAATGAAAATTAAGCCATGTATAAAGAATCTAGAAGACAACCACTGAAGTAAAACATAAGCTGTCTGAAGAAAATACACATTAGCTTCTATACTAATGATTATTTAAGACTGAATCAGAAGCTATTAAATAATCTAATACAGAAGCATAGAAAAAGCTGTCTGCACAAATATCAATAACAAATGCTAAAGATAAATGGACAGAAGTACAATATACTAAAATCCTAAAGTCACTTACAGGAGCCAATGATTTTCTCAATGTACTTGAAGAAGCTGATCCAAGAAAGGAAACCTCTGCCACTGGTGGAGGTAAACAAAGTCCCCAGTGTTACTGTGAAGGATTTGTAACATCATAGAACTTTTGAGTTTTGCTACTAGAAAAATAGGACATAGAAAATCAAAAATCATAAAAGCTAAATGTGAAATATTTTTTAAAACAATTTAGCCCAATAAAGAAAACTTTATAAATTAATTAAATGCTAGAACATAATTATAGGGGATTAAAGCAGCAAACTCGTTCATATCACCCATTTACTTTTGGTAGACGACACATTGATTTTTCAGTCAATAGTTTTGTTAGGGAGCTGGAAAAGCTCAAGGGGCTTCTAGACCTCTATTACAAGACTACAGGAATGGTAATAAATATGAATAAGTCTTCAGAAATGTAAAGTGGATTGGCAGAGTAATTTAAAGACCGGACCAAAATCATATTTCCCATTAATTATTTCAAGAAGTCAAATACCTAGGTTTCATCTTGAAACCATATGATTGACATTTAAATTTTGGCCGTAACTATCATGTAGTTCGTATATTAACCTTCATTAATCTATTCTAGAGGGAATATAGGAGTATTGGATGTCTATAGCACAACGAACAAAAGGAATCTTAACCAAATCAGAAAGAAGTGTTTCAACATCCTTCACATAGGAGGAGGGCCAAGAAATTCCACTAGTTATAAATGGAACAGGGTATCCAATTCCAAGTAAGCTGAGAATGGGGTTTAAAACACATAAAACACTTCAGCTCAAAATTTGCAACTAAAAGCCTCTAGATATTGCTTTATAATGATGGACACTGAGGTCAAGTTATGAAATCCAAACACTTAAGAGATGCATCCATGGAATATTGGCTTAAAAAAAAGCACTCACAGGATGCTTCCATTACAACGAAAGCCTTTGGTAAATTTTTCCCCTTGCTGGGTAAATAAATGAGGGAACTGAGGAAAATTCATAATTGGAAAGGACCCATGGATCAGGATTAAAGGAAATTTCAAATTTCAGAGGCTCTACTAGATACTTTACATGCTCAGTGGTCTATACCGTCATAGAGAGGCAGACTTGCAATTGGTAAGAAATGCCTAGTCTTGAGGATGGTTGACAGTAGATAGTCTTAAGTTTACAAGGTGAGCCAGAGGAATGAGACGATTACATTAACTTGCTCAATCATCAAGGATCCAAGAATTTAAAGTGTTCAAGGATCAAGGGAACAAGGAAATGCACTCCGTGGGTCAAAATAGGTTATGCTACCAAAGTGGAGGAACTCATGCAAGAGAGAGCATCCTAGAGGACAGTTGTTTGGAAGCTATTCAACCCTTTAGAAACAAAAACACTAATGTGGTTGGTACTGGCTAATAAAATACTACCAGTGGGAAAATGAGAGATTGGTGCAGACAAGGGTGATGTATCATATGCAAATGCAATGCTGAGTTTGTGGATCACTTGTTCATCTTGTGCACCTTCTCAGATATGTATGACTTGACGTGTCACAGGTTACAGGGGACAGATCAAGATGATATATATAGGAATAGCTTGGTAGATTGTCTAGGACTGCATTGGTGACAAAACTGTAGCAACTTTTCAGGCTTCCATGTTTTTCTTATATATGATATATGGATGTCAAGAAATTTAATGATCTTCCTGGAACATGTCTTCATAGTTTCTCAAGTAGCACACAGGATTAGAGAGGTAATGGACTGAAAACGGATTCTAAAAGAAAAACCTTCCAGCTATTCATTAATGTATTATATTGATAAAGAAAAGCCTAGGTCTTTTCAAGAGAGCATGAAAAGGAGTATCAGGTATTTGTGGAGCTAGTGCTTTGTTTTTTCGACTCTTCTTTTCATTTTTTGCTACACTATGAGGCTAGTAAAGGGGAAAGCAGGGTAGAAGTCTACATTCAGACTCTGGAAAATAGCTGAGAATGGAGGAATTAAACAATTTCAAGGTTATGGAGATTCAAATTTTATCATAGATTGGGCTAATCATCTGTCCAGCATCGAGAAACTTAGAAGTAAGGTTCAAACCCATCCCCTTAGAATTTAACCCAGCATGGAACAAAAATATAAATTCTTTAAAATTTACTAGAAACTCATCAACCTCACCTACATATACAGAAATATCAGCTTGCCCCAAGGTCTGGCAATAGTTGCTTAAACAACAAATGTTAGCTTTTGCATCTTATTGCTAATAGGAGATCCTTTTGACTTCTCTGGGTCTGCAAACAAAGATATATTTCAATCCGTCATGGACATTAGAAAGTAAATAAACAACATATGAAGATATTCATGTTGACAAGGGATGTCCCAAGCCTTCCCCTATCCTTGATCCATAGGGGACATCCTCGCCCTTGAAGACAATTCATCTTTCTTCCCTGAAATAATCACTTGGATAAAAATTATTATATCATCTAATGTTGATACTAGTTAGTATCACACCAACAAAATAAATAGAAGCTTACTGGTCCATGATATTTTATGAGTTCCTTTTTCACCGTCGACCTGAGACACTTATCTTGAAGGTTTAATTATCTGTCGTCTCTAGTTTCATCCTGCATTGATATTTTAAATTGACTTAGTTTCATTGCTCATTAAACATGCTAAATTAAAATAAATAGATTTAATGATAAATGTAATGACTGAATAGTGTAGTGTGATGGGGGTCCTATTGTCTTCAAGTCAATTTGTGAAAACCAATATGATAACTATATTTGATAGAATGAGTGAGAAATATGTGTTGCATTTAACAAATGATAGGATATAAAGCTTGGGGAAAAACCAATAGGATAATTAAATATGATAGAATGAGTGAGCAATTTTTTTATTCAAATGTTAAATAAAATTCTTTTAACAGACAATGAGATATAAAGCTTGCATGGATAGAATATTGACAATAAAAGCACGTTTCATTAGAAGAGAAAAACAATTTTTCATCTTCAAGATAATGCCAAAAATTTAGAAACATTTACAGGACTAGGTAATGGACCTACTAAAGGTAGGGTGAACAAATATTGAAAAAAAACAAGCATTTCTTCATATGAAGAGAAAAACTAATTCCCTTGCTAGTGGCAGTACAGAAATCTCAAAACATTTACAGGATATTAAACCCACTATCAAATAGGAAATATCGAGCACCGTACACATTATTAGATGTATGATGAAGGTAGTGTTTAATGCAAGAATCACCATTAGAATTAGTTTTGAATGGTATCACCTTTAAACCATTCATCATAATACATATGAGATTACATCTATAACGCTGTCACAGGTTCATCTGCATTTATCAAACAACAAATTTATTACAACATCATCTAAAAATTTACATCACACTCAATACTATTGTATACCTTTTTGCTAGAATATATTCTTTATGATAATTTTGTGTTATAACTTCTGAAATATTGGTCCAAGGGTGATACAAAAGTATAGAAGAAAACATTATATACCCATTGTACATGTTAATTTTTTCCCCTCAGCCTAGTAGTATAATATCACACTGTGTTTGTGATGGGAATGGTTAAAATTAGGAATTGATAAGAACTTACAGTGTCAAGCCAATTTTGGATAACCATTTCTTGATAATTATCATATTTAGACAACACCTTTCCAACATGTAAACTAGAACCTATCAAATTGAAAAAACTTCTTCTAATATGGACAGACCTTCGTGTGTAAATACTTCTATGACATCAACACAAATATATGATAACATCCCATGATTACATAATATAAATTTTTAATGTTTTACAATTACTTTAAAACTCATCCCATATCTTTGTGTCTTTAAGCCTGGTTGAAACATTATGCTGGGTTCTATTATCAAGACAAGAAATCTTGTTACAGATGGCACGTAGGCAAAATGCTATGTTTGCATAATATTTTTGTTGTTTTGACATTATTTAAAAAAAATTGAAGCCACACCAACCTATTGTTTGGGGAATTGGCCACATGGATTCTTCTATCTTAGTAAATAACTCACACCCTACAAAATTTTCCCTTAGATGCTATTACAATTTATGGCATTGATTTTGCAAAGGAATTGATCCAAGTAAGAGAAAGATGTTAACTATGGTATTGAATCTTCCTTATTTAAATTTGTGTTGTAATACAAAACAATAATATCATTTTAACATGGAATATGGATGTGGAAGAATAGTACTCCTTCATTAGTTCTTTGGTTTTCAATGGCCCTAATGTTGGAAAAATGTTATTTGGTTCAGCCCCTTGGGTGTTATACAAAATCCTTATTTTTGGTTGGTAAAAATTTAAACTTATATCTTAGTCTCCTAAGGAGAAATTCATCTATTTGTTTTTGTACAACCCAATATATATCCATCCATCAACCATGCCTTCTTGTAACTACTTTCTTGGACATGAAATTATAAGGAAACAACAAACTATGAATTATATTATCTTTCTCTTTCCTTGCAAGAATTATGATGTTATTGCCATTGGTTTCTCAAATTCCAGGAGGAGATAAACTATGAGTTGAACATTGTATTTACTCTTTCAATGTGTACATTAGAAACTACTGTAGCTTTTTTTTTTCTACATTTGAGACTCATTTAGTTGTCACTTGTTCTACAGAAAGAGAGGGAGAATTGCAAGGTTATTCCTAAAAATGGTAAAATTAAATACAAAACAAATGGGGAGTTTATTGACACTATCAAAGGGAGTGAAACTACCAAATGGTGTGAAGACTCGGTATGGATATTTGTGATGAGCATGCCAAAAGAATTATATGTTGGAAAGGTATTTCAGCATCGACTGGATTAATCAACAATTTCTGTAATGGTATTTTAACTTCCAACATAAGGTCTTCTTTATATTTTTTTAATGGAATTTATAACTATAGTCTTTTATTTTGAAGCAGGCCTACAAGGATCTAGGTTTTCCATGCAAGCCGTTTTTAAACATGGTCAGTTTGTTGCTAGAGATAAAAATGTCTATGTTAAAAGATTGATATATATTATATATGATTGAGTTATATACTGTATTTGCAAACATGTCTGAGCTATATTTACATCATCAATTTAAATGCTCCACTCCTTATCAATTACAATCAAAAGAGAATAATAAACAATAAAACCTAGATAACAAATGTCTAGATATATTCTTTGAGTAGTAGGCCAAGACAATATCTGTCATGCAAAAAATGTATTCACATATATTTGGCAGTGCTTTGCTTATTTATAGTTTGAATTCTATCCAACCTAAGGGTGAAGGAGGTGTCCCTATTTTGATCAAACCTATCACTGGAATTTTGAACTATTCTTACCAATGCAATCCAACAAATAATGTGTTCTAGTATAAGTTCACTATTCTCTACAAGTTCTTCAAGGGGTTCACAAAGTATTCTCTACTATCTTGATAGCCAAGGGAGAAGATATTTGGTTCCTAAAATAAAATTCAATATCATTGGATGGCCCATAAAGAAATGCTTTCAACATATATGGCCCATAAATTATGTTCAACAGAAGCAAGTCTTTATCTATCCTATGGGAGTAAAAATCTTAGCCAAGACCTAAATCACATGACAGGGAGTTAGAAAAAGTAAAATTTAGGTTTATTGCAACCTAGAGATAAGACCACTTTAATGTTTTTGTGAGGTTCATGGATACTTTTTTGAACGAAGCTTTAATAGTTCAAGAGGGTGTGTTGATTGAGAAAGTGTTTAGAGACACTTATCCTCAAGAACCAATGCAGAAAGTCATTTTTTAATGGACAATGTGACTGATTTTATTTGTTGTAAACTTTGTATAATATATAAAGAACAAACTATTAAAGTTTTGTTTAGTAGTATCCATCTTTTGGTAATGTTTAGATAGTAGAGAAGGGTTTTATAAGGATCCATTGTAAGGCAAGGTTTCCTATAGCATTGGGTCCTCTCAGTTGTCTTAGGGTTTAGGGCCTAGAGGCTAGTTTAAGTGTATTTGATTTATTCTTGAAATATCAATACAAATATTTTTCATCGAAAAGAGGGGAAAATTCCATTAAATTATCTTGTGATAGGGTTTAAAAGGAAGGGGAGATTTTTGAAAGTTTATTTCTTTTGATTGAGTTTTTTTGTGCAACAAATACTTGGGTCAAATGGGGTCTTGGTTGTCCAAACCATCCATTTCAAGTTATAAACCATCTAGTTCTACCTATAATAACTGGACCAAACCAATCCTAATTCAGTTCAGCTTCCAAATTAGATGAATAATTAATGAAAACAATATAAACGATCCATTTCTAATAAGTGTGATTTGAACTATGTTGCATGTAAACAATATATGAATCGACCACAATATCCATTAGAAACCCATTAACTTTTAACTTGAGATTAATCCAAGAGACACATCCACATATTTTCACAGAAGAAATCAATGTAGTATGAATACAATCACTACAATAAATCAAAGATCATAAATATCACTTATGCTTTTGTTCTTCTAAACGTGCTTGTTGTATGACCAAACAATCAAGTGCAAGCTTCTTATATTCCCTTTCAATCACATTTTCCTCTATAGTGTACTGCAAATTTTAACAATAGAATTCAAAAAGAGACTAGGAGACTAATAATGTGGAGCTACAAACCTTCTTAATTTGCTGCTGTAATTACTAATTTCTGGATTTTTACATCCAATTAGCAAGCTTGGTTGATTAAGTTGCATTCAGTTTTGTGCCCAAACTCAATGATTTTTTTCATTGATTTCCATTCATTTTTCAGCCATTAAATCATCTATTAGCTCGCCAGTTTTTTAGCCATTAAATCATCTATTAAATCGCTAGTTTTGCATTGATTTTAGTGCATTTTTCAGCTATGAAATCATCTATTAGCTCGCTGATTTTTCACAGATTTTATGACAATAATTTGTATTTAAGTATAGAGAATTATTGGTCTTTTTGTTCAATTATTAGTTGACCTCTAAAGTCACTAGGATTTTCCCCAGTGTTTAGCAAGCACTAACCCAAAGAGAAGGAGATAGTATCATAATACTTTGTGATATTGCATTGTTTCCAATGGCCTTGGAACCAGACTGTTTCAAGTGTTAACAGAAAGTTTTAAATAAATTTTGATCTTGTTTTAGAACTCCACATTTTTTAATATTCTTTGGATGTCCCCTTGATATTTGGGGCAACACTTCCAGCCGTTCCTAAGGGCCAAAACCCATCCACCTCATCCCAGAAGCTTGCATCACATAGAATATTTATATTGACAATGCAAGAAATGTAAGTAGTAGAAAATAATACCTGTTCCTTCATCTTATCTTGAAAAGTGGATGGTAGCATGTTGGGAAATAATTTGGGAAAAACTGGCAGCAACAATTCCACGAATGGAACTATGACGAAGACTGCAAATGGTACAAGCTTGAAAATATCTGTTGTTGTTCTAGTTAGCTACTGCCTCTCTCTCCGTGAAAGATTCTTTCCACTTGCAAGATTTAGTAAAAGCTTGAAAGATATTGTAATGTCAGCCCAAAGAAGTTTAGTTCCAATCCGATAATGTTGCACTACTTCCGATGAAGTTTCCTGGCCCAATCTTCCTTGCTTGTGATATAGATCAGAAAAGAAATCACCTATGAACAGGTTTACAAGGGATTTGCACAAAATATTGATGTGAGTGTGCAGTGAAAAACAAAGATTGAGGTAACCTCAAAAGTCTAATACGAACACATTGGGCTAACTTTATTGAATGGTTGACATTACTAGATTTCTAAACCTTTGAAAATTAGCAAAAATTTCCAAGACATTAGAAAATTTTCTATAATGTACTAAAATGGACTATATTTGCCACAACTAAAACAGAAAAACAATATATTAACATTTGTTCTAGATTATTTATGTACAGACATGTTTCTTATTTCATAAGACATAAAAAATTGCCATCTAAACTAAAAAATTATGTAAAATAGTTTCATTTCCTAGGGTTTTCCTTGATGAGAGACTTCCATGAAGCACAAGAATAAAAAATCCTCTAAATTATTCTATTTAATTTCTTCCCCCAATTTCCATCACTAAATATGTGATGGATCGGTTGTATTTTAAAGATAAAAGAAGTTAAATGCCATTCAAGTGATAAAACCTGCCTGTTCATAGATGCCACCACTTTTAGTGTAGATCCAATTCCAAGCATTGTAGCCCAATTTTTTTTTATGAAGGCCTCATCTTTCTTGAGAAATTCTTGCACTTGTTTTGCCTTGGCTTTTACTAAGCTCAACCCTTCTACTACCTGGTCATATTCTTCTGGTGATGCTTCAATCTTTCTTTGCTTTGAAACTTTCTCTTCATTGTCATCCTCTTCATCCTCAGTAGTGCGTTGTTTTTCTATTGCAGTGGAAGAAGTCCTGGTGAAGTGAGATATCAATCTAACTCCTTTAAATGAGACTCCTTGTCCCCTAAGAATGAGTAAAGAAGCATCTCTTGGAAGCAACCTGTCTGAGTGTTTTAACCACTATTTCATGGACACATCTAAAATAATGTTTCGTTTCTGACAGTTCTCTCCATCCCTAACTTTATCAGTTTTCTGGAAGGGGTGATCAGCAGGTAACTGTGAGAGTGACCCTAATCTAGACCACTCTGCTAAACTCAGAATGTGGGTTTCATCTGAAGAGCAATGTGAGAATCCACAAAGATAAAAAGGAGCTCTCTTCGATGATTGCAGGACTTTTTTTTGTAACAATTAGCTGACGAATTGATATTTGCCCAAAGGCCATTTGTCAATAACTGTATCCGGCAAATCAAAGAACTAGTGTGGAGTGAAAATAACCAAAAACCTATTGGCATGTCTAACTCTATTATACCAACGCTGAGAATTTAATACTTAAGACACCCAACTAACTTCTTTGAAAAGCAAATGGTTAAGAATTGAGACCTTTTCAACATGAAACAACCCATTCCAGACATCAAACCACTTCTGGATAATGCCACTAAATACTATTAGATTCCTATGAATAGCAGAAGCCTGTAAAACAATCATATGAGAAAGATTAGGAGATAAGTGATAAGCCATGCATCCAATTTGAGAGGGTACATATGTGATTATATATGCAAATTTATATTATGGACATGAAATTTGAGAAAGTTCAAAAAGTTCACAATTTTAGGATCTTAGTCTCATTAATATGATAATGTATACAAGTGTAATGCATTACTTCAAAATTCAAATGTAATTCAACATGGTGAGCAAGATTCACATATAGAAGTTTACACTTCCTACAAAAAGGTTGGCCTTGACTTTGGAGAAGCTATAACACAATTTGGATAACAAGAGGTTATTTTGTGTGATATCATGGTGCTATGGACTCTGGAGTATGGGTGTCAAATGTGCCAATTTTTGAAGCACAGAGTAGAAGATGAATAGTGAAATATGAATAATCAATATTTTAAAATAAGAGTGAAAAACCTTGATGAAGAACAAAAGCATACTCAAAAATCAAATGAAGCCATCTAGAGACAAAAGAAAAATCATGTTATTAGCTACAAGGTTCCCCTATACAATATCTCTATTTGGTATATGATACACAAAAAATACTAGTCATCTTATCATTTGATTATGCAACTTGAGTGTAAAAAGGAAATAACTTCCATAAATAAACAAGTGCACATGTGAGAGCTCCCACATTTACTACTGGAGTTCATAGATGATTTGGCCTTGCTTATTTAGACTGAATTATGATCGAAACTTTCAGTAATTTTCAAAGATGTGAAACTCAAATCAGTGATTCTCGGCATGGAAGAGCTTGTTGAAGTATCTGCACGTCACCCTCCCCACTAATTTCAAAAAGTGGAGCCCACAAGTCCCCCCACCCTAGAAACTTAATTCACAAGTCATTTCTACAATGTAGGGTTGTAATATTAAGGGGCCAAACTTTTCAAAACTAAAACTGTGACGACTCAGGATCAAACTGACAAAGCCGACTAAACATACACTTTTTATACCTGAAAATTCCTTCCTTGTTCAAGAATTGGAATTACCTTGTAAAAAAGACTCTGCTGTTGTGAGAAGAGGGCCATGGATAGGGGGTGGGTAAGGATCCAAGGATGCAGTAGTTCGAATCTCCTCCCCTGTCACCATCGCATCCACTTAAACACTCACAGGCTACCTAGGCGAGAGCCCACGTATTGGTCCTCCGCCCATTTCGCCAGATGACCTTCTGGAAATATCAACCAATCAACATTCATTCACATATACATACTTCACGATTCAAATCTCAGCATAAAATTGATAATAAATAAGACTATTAAAAGAAAATGCCTTAAATTTGAAAGAGTTCATAGTTTGAGAAAATCACGCGCAGAAGGGTAATGGTAAGGTCTGAGAAGGGGCTCAGTGATCGATGCTGCTATGTCGGTCATGAACGGATGGACCCCTTCTTCCACGCCCACACCTTCCTCTAATCCTCTTTCTGCAATTTAACTCTCTTACGGGTGTAGTGATCGATCATCAGATTTAACATATTAAATAAATTTCAGCCTAAATAATATTTCTTATTCTTATATGAATTTGTACAGACCAAGAAGGGAGCCCAAAATAACTCTACCATACAGTTATAATCCTGCAGGACGTTGCCATAAATTAGGTTCTTGGTTACTTAAATTTCTATTCAGCCTATGGAAATAAAATGAGAAGTTGTTTCTATTAAAAAGCTTGCCTTAGATAGAAAAGTAGTTATGGTGCCTTTCGATATGGATTCCTTTCTCTTTTCAGGAATTATAGTGCTCAGAAAGCAGACTAAGGATTCCCATTGATTACGATTGATGGAGTCCCCTATGATCATGAGTCTCTTTCCCCTCAGCCTCTCCAACATGTCTGTAGCATTCAACCTTCAAGGCAAGACAAGTGCTAATTTGAGAGGCATTTCATGAATATAGTGTTTAGAGAATTCGTAAATGTAAAAAGTAGTTTTGCATACCTAAGAATATTACAATCTCTAGGTTGCCATCTCCATTGTGTATATCTTGATTTTGAGCGCCCGTTCCCTTTGCAGTCAAATGCGCCGCTCATATAAGGGCATTCTCCAGAAAGATAAAGAGGATATGCATCATCACTAACCCATTTCTTGGAATATATATCACACTGGACTGGTGGGTTTTCTTTCTTTTTCACTATATATACTTTACCATAAGTACTGTTAACTATTGCGCCAAATTCAGATATGTTTTGAGATTGATTTACCGGTCGAGATTCTTTCTCCACAACATGCTCTGGATACCGACTTTCTAATTGTCCCTTCTTCGAAGCCAAATTCTCACCACTGTGATTCTGATTTAAACTGTTACTATTTTGGTAACCATCACTATCTACACTAGGGTTATTTCCATGTAGCCAAATTTATGGAAAAATACTCTTTTTATTTCCATAACTTACTATTTCAGGAGAAGGAGGTGGAGCCAAACTATCCACAGCTTAGGAGTAACTTGGATGGAAGCTAAAAGTTCTCCTAAGCCTGGGATTCTTCACTGTTTCTTGACCGTCACAGGAGAAATAAATGACAAACGAGACTGAGCTTGTAGCTACAAGAAGATAAACAATCCTATTATTTCCAATCTACTTCATACATGTATCCAGGTGACCCATGATAGCTTTTCTGGGAATGCCAAAATCATTTATGGCAGCAAGATTCTCCTACAAGAAACATGCAGGCTAATTGAAAGTTTCATTTATTCAACTTCTCTACAAGTTCCAACTTCCCTTTGATGAAGACTATATGTATAAACACATGCATCAAAATAGTAGAAGTGCATGACAGCTTCATCACAAGATCTGTGAATATCCTCTGACCTCTGTTATGAAAATGACACACGGAATGGCAAGCGGAATGGAAGGTTAGATAGGACAGTTTAAAGTGACGAAGCGACGTTTCTCAAATCCTATTTTTGAGTAGTTACTGGCAAAATAGTACCTAGTCTTATGGGATCAGAAATCCTGCCAAAGCCTTGTTGGGAAGGTTATTAACAACCTCATTTATATTTTGGTTGGCTCGCTGAACAATGAGCGGGAGCAGTGATCAAATTTTAAGGGTGGGTCTTAATTTCAATTGGAAGGGCATTTATTCTCCGAGCCCTTCAAAGATGAAGGGAAATATAAATAGTTTTATTCTTCAAGCCCTTTAAAGACGAAGGGTAATATAAATAGTTGTATTTTATTTGGCAAGTATAAATTAAGTAAATTTTTTTTCAAAAATGCAAAAAAGCAAATATTGTTCATTTAATTTTTTACAATTTTAAAGAATTGAGCACCTTCTAATATCTATACAAAAATATGACATATTTTCAATAAAACTTAATTTAAATGCATTAATTTGACAAATATGTAACACTAATTTTAGAGTAAGTAACATAACAACTATTCTATAGTATTTTTTTCAAGTTGGAGCATGCTTCATTATACAAAAAAAACTATTTAGACTATGCAATAACCATATTGGGGAATTCACTTGTTCTTATGCATAGTGAAAAATGTCATAACTAGATATAGTCTTAAACAAAAACTAGAACCATGAGAGAATTACTTACTGTTAACTATGTACAAAACGAAGCCACTAAGAAAAACAAGGCTATAATAAACCTACAACCAATATATACAATCAAAAACTTAATTCAAACTAGAGAGAGGGTAGCAATCCAATCCCGAGTGATGTAAGAATGATGGGATTGGGCACCTAAGAAAAAATAATACACAACTAAAAAAAAATTAAAAAAAATACTGCATACCAAGCAAGTTAGCAACGATATCATCTTTGGGGCCGAGGCATCAAATTTTGTTGTTTAACACTTAACACAACAAAATACATGTATGGGATGGAGGGACAATGAAATCAAGCCCAAGTAAATTGAAGCCTTGCAACTCACTACATGTCTAAGTCTCAACAATCTTCCTTTTAAAGTGAACTAGCTGAACACCAAAATAAGTTTATTAATGGCATGCTTTGAGAAAGTTCTAGGTGTGAGTAATTAAGAGCTCAAGGTTCTAAAATTTGTTGTGTTTTGTACCAGTCCACGATTTGGTGAATCACAAGTCACGCGTAGGAAATTTAAGTTATTTAATGAAAACAATTAATTTTTCTACCTCTATGTCGAAACCATTTTACATGTTGATGTGGGTCACTACCCTCCTTATTGTCTTACAAAAAGGCATGAGAATGAGGAAGAAGATGTAAAATTCTGGACTTCACCTTCAAAGAATTCCTTTCATATCACATTGGTAAGGAGTGAAAAGAATATCATGACAATCCAACGTATCAAATCTTAGTTGATAGTGTCAATTAAAGACTTATATAGTAAATTTAATATAAGAATTACTTATAGTTGTCTCTTACTCTTTGTGTCTTAACACATTTGATATTTTATGGATGTCTCTGCGCCTTGACCCAATTGATGTTATAAGGTGAGGATGTGCATGCATAATAATCCTTAGTTATGTCTATGAGATGAGGATTTAAAGAGAAGATGATGTAAACACAAGTAATTTTTGTATGTATTTTAGTGGTGAGTGCCCATAAAAAAAAGTTGTGAGAAACCACAAATGTTTGGAAGGACTGAGGGAGATTACATCATGATCATGTCACCCATCAAATTGAAGACTATTCTTACGGAAAAAAATGTTATTTTAAATTTCTTAATAATCATTGTGGTGCTTTGGTCCAATTGTTGTTCTAGCTCATTGTTTTTCTATATCAAGTGCCTAGTGACACCTCCCTGTATTAATGCATAAATCGACCTCTGCATAATGTGTGATCCTAGAAGCATGCCATTATTTGTAGTTGCATGCATTGAGTGCTATTTATAGTTGTCGTGCGTCTGTGATATTCATGCACGCAATGAAATATTGTAGAGGAGGGCTCATCAAACTGGCCATTTGAATTTCATTTTGACGAAAAATGAGTGGACATTGGTAGCCAGTCACATAAATAGTAGGCACAAAGTTTTGGGCTTGTTTCGGGCCTAGTAGTAGACTAGTAGTTGTTCTTTTTTATTATAGTTGTAATCCGTGACACATTGTCACACTTTAGAGTGCAACCCGAAATGACTTGGGATTCAAAGTCATATCTTGGTGGCCAGTGCCTCGTAGTCGTCAGTGATCATTGGTCATCTTGCACAGCTAAACACTGAGGCCATGATGTGAGTGAGTGAGTGATTATAATTTATGATATTTCCAATATTTTGATTGATGAGAACTTTATAGCATAGGAATTTCAACATCTTGAGAAATTTATATAGATGGATAATTTCAAATGTTGCTCTTCTATTGAAATGTTGATATAAATTATGTCCTTGTTAATTGGAAGGGTGAAATTCAGATTTTAATTTTTTTTTGAAGGGCAATTTTAATTTTACACTTCTAGGAAGGGCTAGAACCTTTTGGAAGGGCTGGGAAGGGTTCAATTTTGGATGTTGAGCGGGAGTTTACTACTCGAGTTAATGATTATTATATATAAAGGAGAGATGTGAAACAACTTATTTCATTCCATTTTGTTATGTTACTTTAGAAAAGCAAATTTTTTTTGTAATGGTATAGGAACAAACTATTCCTTTGTAACAAGATAAAATATTCCAAAGTAATAAGTTTTTTTTTAAAACTTACTTTACATGTTTTTAACTTTTTGCACTAAAATAAAACAAAGTTACAAAACTAATAATCAATGTTACGCACATATCTACACCATGTGTGAATTTCTTTTTACGAAGTTGAAGAATAAAAACAAAGTTACAAAATTAATCAAGGTTTATGCTGGATATATATACACCATGTGTGAATTCATTTTTACCAAGTTGAATATTTTCTTATAAATGTAAAATGGAACATGAGATTGCATGAGTGATTGATATAAACAGATTGATGGGTTTGGTCAATATAGTAAACTTGTTGAAAATGCAAAGAACTATAGCATATGTTTGTTTATGAATGTAAAATGAAGCATAGCGATTTATATGGAGAAATTGATGGGTTTGGTCAATATAATAAACATATCTTTTTCCATCATTTATTTTACTATTATATATATAATGAGTAATGTTATATTTTGCAACATTTGTATTTGATATTGTTTGGGAGTTTCAAAAAGTTTCACTTATAGGCCATAAATTATTGGTATAATATTAGATTGGTTATTTATTGTTAGCTCTAGAGAACTCCATCTCAAAAACTATACCAACCACAAAACATGAAAAAATTAAAGTGAATGTGCTTGTGGGGGGGATATAATACCTCATATTCCTAAGACTCTATCCAGACGAACATATCTTCTTATGAATCAACAAACCCTTTTCCTAGTTCATCAAACATAGAGTTTTTTTCTATGAAAACATATGCTTAGGAAAGTTTTGTGAAAGGGGTCATAATTTCAGTTATTTAATGAATTGCAACCTTTGGGAAGACAATTGGAAGCCCCCATTTATCCATTACATAACCTTTTAGAGTCCAAAAATTGCAATTTCTGATTGTTGGAGTAACGATAATAAATGACTAACATAAATGACTAATTCATATTCTTCTAGCTAGTCATTTTTTTATGTCGTGACTAAATTAGTCATTTTTAACTCTATCACTTATAATCTAGTCATATTTGTTAATTGGTGACTCAATTAGTTGTTAATTTTTAGTCGTTTATAGTTCGGTCAATCAAAATTGCTCATATTTAGTAGTAAATCACTTGAAAAACCAGTGGTGACTATAATTTTTAATCACGTAGTAGCTAATTTCTCATTTTGTATTAGTGAAAAACAACTAATCTTCCAGGAGCTCCACTGGCAAGGGAAGTCTCAGCATTACTTCCTGTGTTCTAGTTTCACATGGAAATATGAACAGGTATATATTATTAGGAAATGAAAATGAAGCCATGTATACAAAATCTAAAAGACAATCACTAAAGTAAAACATAAGCTGTCTAAAGAAAATACGCATTAGCTTCTATACTAATGATTATTTAGGACTGAATCAGAAGCTATTAAATAATCTAATATGGAAGCATAGAAAAAGCTGTCTGCACAGATATCAATAACAAATGCTAAAGATAATTGGATGAAAGTACAATATACTACAATCCTAAAGTCACTTACTGGAGCTAGTGATTTTCACAATTTACTTGAAGAAGATGATCCAAGCAAGGAAACCTCTGCCACTGGTGGAGGTAAACAAAGTCCCCAGTGTTGCTGTGAAGGATTTGTAACATCATAGAACTTCTAAGTTTTGCTTCTAGAAAAATAGGACATAGAAAATAAAAAATCATAAAAGCTAAATGTGAAATATTTTTTAAAACAATTGAGCCCAATAAATAAAAATTTCTAAATTAATATAAATATATTAATAAGAATATTATGTTGAATGTTTCAAAATGAACTAAAAGAGATAACTGGGGCAACAATAGAGTAAATATTACATCCCAAAACTGGTGTACATCTATACAAAGTAGCCAAGGTTGATGTTTGAAAATTTGTCCATTCCAATTTCATATTTAATTTCCAATAAGACATGAACATAGCTAGGAGTCAAAACCTATGCCATGGCATAATCAATATTGTAAACTCTCCTCAAGTTAACCGACATTACAAATTCCTAACTAATCACAAGTTATTGATGATTCCAAACTTTTAACAAGAAAACCAATGCTGCGTCCACATCACAAAATATGGAATTATGCTAATAAACATCATTTGACATTTATAATTGTGTATAACATTGAAATAATTCACACATTTATTGAACACATTTGTCTTAATGAAATTCTATGGTTTTCCATCATGTTTGCTTGGTATTGATAAACAACCTCTCCAAGCAAGATTCCTTGCCATTGAAAATTTTTACAGTTCTGTATCATGTAACCTATATTCATCATCTGTAATGTCATAGAATGTGTACCAAAAGGAAACGAAATAAAAAATAAAGCTTAGTATCCTATTTATTTGAACAAGGAACATTTAGAGGTGGGATACATAGGTTCCATCATGTTTGCTTGTTATTGCTGAACAATCTCTGTGATCAAGGTTAATTTCCTATTGATACTTTAAAAACGCTTCTGTCTTATGTAACCTAATTCCTCATCTGAGATACTTTTTAATATCGACCAAAATAAGATATCACAATCATAAGAAAAACTTAAGCTATCCTATTTTATTTCAACAATGACTTTAAAAAGTTGGGATACAAATAAAACCAAGGTTACACAAACCGTGGGTGTGGTCAGAATCGACTGAAGAATCCGACACGAGTGCAGCACTCATCCCAAATTTAGGAATCAAGGATTCGGAACCCTAACCCTAATTATCCTACATTATACTGCGTAAACAACTTTACATGTGTCAAAATGAATTGGAAGAATCTGATTTAGGTGCGGTTAGGCCTAGGGCCGAATCTAGTAACTTAGAGAAAAACAGATGTCTAGTATATGCAAAATTCATAATTATCCAAAATGAAAATGTTTATACATGGGGTTTCATCATTTCAAACATAGAAAATGCATGGAGAATGTTCTCTAGAGTAATACCAAAAGAAAACAATGACATCATAATTCATAAGCAAAGCTTAAGCTATCATAGTTTATTTTGCACAATGAACTGTGGGATTTGGGCCATAAAGAAAAACAAATATCTAGGAAATGCAAATTTCAAAATTAAATGAAAAAGTTTATGCATGGGGTATTATCATATCATAAAAATCAAAGCAAATATTCCCAAAGGAGTTCAATTTCAATCCAGTACGCAATAAAGAAAATAATATGAATAGAACTAAAATTGCAGGGAAAAAGAAAACCACTACAACCTCATAAAAAATAGAGAAAACCTCAAATGTTTGTCTAAGATAATAAAGCAAACAATATTCTGTTAAAGGTTGGCACAAGACATTGTTAATACTAACATCCCAAGTATAAAGAGTAGTAATTGTTTTTCAAAGTCCATGCAAACACTTATAGATGAATTTTCAAAAATAAAAATACTAATGTGTCAATAGTGGCTTGTGAGGTCAGTGAAAGCAAGTATCTATATAACCCCCACTAGGGTTCATGCACTTCCAAGTGACAAGGTAGTGCTTGTGCTTGTTCTTGTGGATGTGCAGCAGGGCATGCAACAGGAATTGGGGCCAGGTGGACACTAAAACACATGACTTAAAGTTACAATAAACCAAATCAATCTTAAGCAATCTCCTAATGTCTAATATCCTAACATTTCAAATCACTTTAGGGTAGGTGAATGTTTGGCATAAGGGTAAATTTCACGGAAGTGCCAATCCCCCCTTGTTGTGGAAGCTTTAGCTGAATTGAAGGGCACTTGAATTATGTATTCAGTCGTCCACCCCTTGACAGTGTTTGTATAGGAAGGGTGCTTGTGACACCATGCCTCTTTAGGCCAATTGTATTGCTTTTCAAGTTACAAACTAAAATAACTTACAAAATTGGGTTGAGATCAGCATTAATTCTTTGCCTCCATCTCAGCTATATTAATTTCACATGGATGTAGATTCAGATATCTTCTTGACCATTGAAACAAACAATGAGGTTATGATGAAAATCATAATACATCTAAAATTGCAATCGTTGTCAATGTACAAGGGCAGAACTCAAAACCAACTACCTGTAGATATGGGTTTCTTATCAAAATGCCAGACTAAGGCATTTGGCATGGCACCAATGTCATTGGTAGAAATTTAATTTGTGGAACTGAATTTGGAGTTGTAGCAATGCATTGGCACAACAGATGCAATATTTAACTCAAGAGCAACTACCGATGGACATGGGTCCTTTCGGTACTTTACCAGGGTCATTGGTAGAAATTCAACCATAGAAAATTCATTTGGAGAAGTAGTGATGCAAAGGGTCATTGGTAGAATATCGACCTATATAGCTCTAATTGGAGTTATGGCAATGCATAGGCACAGTGGCTGTGGGTTTGTTAGAATTTTAATAGGGCATTCAGCAAGGTACCCACATCATTGGTAGAAATTCAATCCAGGAAGGTGTATGTGGTGTTGTCATGATGCAAAGGAACTGTGGTGGATGGAACTCAAGAGCAAGTACCTGTAGATCTAAATATGGGTTAATTACCAAAATGCCAGACCAGGGAATTCACCAAGGTACCCACTACAATTGGGAGAAATTCCACCCAAGTAGTTGTATGTAAAGTTGTCACAATGTAGACACCATAAGTATTGGAACTCAAGCCCAACTACTTGTGGATATGAATATGGGTTCTTAACCAAACTGCCAGACCAAGGCACCAAGCAAGGTAACCATGCCAGTTTTTGAAATTTTAAACATGGAAATCTGTGTAGAATCGCAACAATGCACTGAACAATCTGTATATCTGTACACTAGTTTTGATGAAGAGAACAATCTTTAGAACTATAATCATCCACTGAAAATTGGACTTTTTCCATAAAGGGAGGCACCTCTGCTTCTGAAGAAATAGATTTAGAGCAACCTTCACCATATGGTTCTGCAAAGTGTTCTTCATAATTCTTTTGATACCTATAATCAAATGGAGACATTTATAGACAATTCTCAACATGGTTTCCTAAAAGCATTCTATTGCTCACAATCTCTTTCTGATCACCAAGAGAAAACAATTCTAGGTCTTTATTTAGAGCACATACTTCAAGTACATTTTGGTACTTGTTTCTATTCATATTGGTCACAAATAAGATGTTCTCTTCAATTCCTGAGCTGCTGGGCTCCAAAATACCATTGTCTTTGTGCCAGTGACTCAATCATCTTTACACCAAAGAAACCAGAGGCCAGCACATAACCCTCATAGGAAAAATGCTCTATCCGTCCCAGGTACTCTACAAGAAAATTTATCATGTATGGACCTATATATGTGGCATAGGTATATGTAGCTACAAATAAAGCATCGATTATAATCCCTTTCCAGACAGATGATAGAATGACCTTTGGCATTGATGGGTTCTGTATATTTGACTCCACCTTTTGACAACACCAGTTGGTTTGAAGTACTTGATATGAATATTCAGCAGTATCCTTTCCTGCAACATTTGGGACATCAATAGGCTCTAAAGTCTTCTTGTCTCCTACAACAAACAAGGTGTTGAGCCAACATAATGTCATCAGACTCCAAACACTGTCTCTCGAATACTGAGTTAACTGATTAATATTGTTATTCCCATGTTGATGATTTTTCTCCATGTTAATATGGCCATTAGTGAAGACCTAGTTGGGTGGTGGGAATTTATTGATAAATGGTTGTAGAATATCATCACGTTGGTGATAACAAAAAAGGTTCAATAAAAGGTTAAATCTACCTCGGAGTGCATTGCAAAACATAAAGGTGCATAGGGGAACAGGAAGTAATGCAAGACATTGGATTTGATTATACAATATCATATGATGTCATAGAGACAAATTAAGGCCTGCAATGCTCTTCCAATTATAAAATAATTATATTTTAGCAATGGGTATGTGCACTCAATAGTGCCAAAATTCTTTTTAAACTGTCATAAAGAAAACACAATAAAATTTCCATTGTATAATTTTGAACATAGAAGATTGTGAAAAATGTAAACATGACAGATGAAAAAGACATTGAGATTACCTGTGATGGTTGAAGGTTACTTCTGTACATATAGTGTTGAATTTGTTGCATTGGTTGATGACTTTGATGCATTTTGTCACTATTGGAAGACTATGTGGGAATGACTTTGATGCAATACTCAGAAAAAATGGCCAAAATGACATAGACAACATGAATTGGACATGTGGCAGGCCCACCCCATTTTGATGAAGATCACAAATGGCCACCCATGCAAAATGGAAGGTAACAGAGGGCGCACTGAGTGAAGGCACACCACTAGTGATCTTGGGATGCACATAGGAATAATGTGAAAAGTGGGGCCCAAGAAATTGAAAAAATAAATGGGATATGATAAAAAAAAAGTGAAAAACAATCAATGAGATCAGTTTTGCAATTAAAAACTACAAATTAAAAACTACACATAATGTGAAATATTGTTGATAGAAACAAATCTACACCCACTTGAATACAGAGGATAGTCTTATATAGACAAAGAGTGGCAGATGTGAACAATAGCAGATTACTGCACCAAATCATCAAGGAAACACTGCAGAGAATGAAGAATACACGGGGCTTCAGTGCAAAAGATGGAAGAAGTTTTGGGACATAAAAGAGGACTACCCTTGGGGTTAAAAAAAGCATTGAAACTGGGCATGTGTGACTATTATAGGAGGGGGGAATGAAGGGAGATGGAAGAGATTTATGTTCCTTGAAAGAAAAACACATCTTGGCTCAAATTAGGACAAGCTTGCATAGTATAAGATGCTAGACATGGAGATGGAAGAGCCTAAGGAGTGGAACAACAGACTTTCTAGGTATGCAATTCTCAGGAGGTAGAAATCAAACAACAATTCCTTCCCAATGTATCTCTTACAGCAGCACATAAGAAAGGAATTATTATTGGAAGAAAGAGGATGGTTCACAATGTTTTTGAGCAGCCAGTAGGAAAATGTCACAAGAAGGGCATCACAAATTATGTACCTCAAAGGAAAACTATTATGAGAAAACCTACAGGTCCAAGTTGATGACATCATGGAGAACATCATTTAGCAAAGTAGTTTGTTAAATCTTGCTCAAACACCATTATATGAGTGTCCACTTTTGTAATATTAGTCATCATTTATTTTTTGAGTTGGCGTCTTTGTCCTTCGTAATTATCTATTCTAAATTTAGAAAGGTAGGACACCTCAAGCTGCAATGCCTCCATCCTTGCTACTGTTGTCTCAAACTTAATCATGGGTTTTGTCATATTTTGTTTCACTGGAAATGTTTTTCCAAATTTCATTGTTGCCAAACTCAAGGCTCGAGCATAAACAAAAAAAAAATAGAATCTAGCTGGTGTCTGTCCCACTTGAATGGTATGAGTTTCAAAGGAACTTTAATTACTTCACTTTGTTACCCCCCATTTTGTATGGGTGTCCACATGTAAATTTCTTTCTGGTGACAAGACAATTTGTGCATTTTTTGGGCAGCCTATGGTGGTTTTATGTAGAAACAATCATGATTGATCTACAATTAAGATCGTTGTGGTTTGATGATGAACTATGACTAAGGGTTTTGCTATAATTCTAGATGTTTAGAAGCACCCTTGGGGCACAGTTTATGAGGAGAATGCTACAACAAAAGAGGGTGCATTCTAGCCATTGCTTGGCAGCAGGATGTTGAGGCATTGCTATTGATGATGTTTCCAACCTAAAGTGCCATTATTTTTCCCCTATATCAGTTCCAACCTAAGGGGTATTTTTTGCATATTTTGAGGGATATTTTCCAGCTTTAAGAGTCATCTCGGTTGGATGTACATTTGTAGTTGTTTATTGTCCTTCTCCATGGTTCACAAAGGGTTCTCTTGCATGTTTCAATGGATCATATGGTATATCACAACAAACAACATCATCCCTTTAGTCCCAGAATTGATGGTGGATTCCATGCTCATGGTTCTGGCAATGCATCTACAACAACAACCCTGAAATTTGTCAACAACAACCTGAGAAGTCAACAGGTTTGGTCTTTTCAGCATCTGATCTGGGTCATCCGTGGTTTTGTTGGGTATGCAAGATATTCATCAGGTTTATTCACAGTAGATTGGCGTGTCTTTTGCTGATAACTAATCATAAAACAAGAAACATGTGAAGATTCCCATTTCCTTCAGTTCAAAGGGCATTATAAATAGGGGATAACCTGGTTCTTGAAGAGCTTGAAAGAGATAGAAACAAATGAAATTTTAGTGGGCCTCTTCTTTGTTCAACAGGACGCTCACAACTTAGTGCCCATATTATTGTCCATTAAGAATCTCATCAATATCAGCTCCCTCTTTCTAGAAGAATCCAACAACCCCATCATGGTACCTTTCAACACTCCCGTCAATTGCAATCCTAGAATCAATTATTGATTCCATGATAGGTTTTGAACCTATCTCCATGGAATCCCATCATGCATGCTCTGCCTCTCCCTTCTCAAAACTAGAAGGCTCACCTTGTTTCTCTATGGCATATACAAGTGCCAGAGGATTAGCAAGCAACCTGTAAAGGCCACCATCTCACATACCTATAACCAAAGTTCTTGGACTTGCTAAATTAAAATCAATAATAGTTCATTGTTTTCCTTCAAATGCAACTCTAAACTAAAAATCTATGATATAAAAGACTAAATAAAGATTTTTCTTCAAACAAAGAACAAACAAAACATCGTTCATTTCAAGAACATCATTTGATGACGAAAAGATGGAAATGGAACCCAATCATTTCACAAGCTAAAAGGAATCATCAACCAACTCCACACTCATCCCCCCCCTCTTGCTTCTAAATCCTGCTAAAGAGTTTCATGTGTTAGATTTTGGGGTTACTTCCAAATTGCTTACACCGTGCTCGGCGGTGCTTCATGCAATGTGGAATGTATGAAATGTTTCCTACACTTGGTTGTACCTTAGCAAGCATACTTTATACACAATGGAGATAGATTAATCATGGATTTCCCTACTTTGACTTGATTCTTATGTCACGCACTTTCCCTTATGAAGTTGGAGACATGTGGCATGGTTACAATGCACACATGGAGGGCTCAGTTACTTTCTTGGGAGGAGGACCAACTTGGAGGAGTATTGAACATCTAGGAGGAGGGTATTGATCCCTATGTAGCATGGGGACAGTTGGTTGCTTCAATGGAGGCTTGTAGTTGACTTGAGGATTCTTAAGTAGAGAAGTGTTTCATAGAGGTGTGGTGGACCAAAAGAACCACATGGCTTAGGAGGAATTAATAGAGACCTTTGGATGGTAGTGTTGGAACTTTCCTTTGGAGCGCTCGTCTTGGGACCTTGCTTGATATGCGTGCTTATGTTGTAGCTTGACATGTGGACCTATCTAATGTTTAATAAGGTTGCTTGTTTGTGGATGATGTTTCAACTTTCCAATTATTCACCACTGTCATCAATCATATATATAAATGGCAGAGAGAGAATTTTCATTAATCATGTCAAACACATCATGTATTCAAAAAGCACTCTCAATCTATGCTCACTACTTGGACAAGTAGTTTTGGCATACTTCTCGAGTGCATAAACCTTGCACAGTCATGTCTTCTTCATCTTGAAGTTCAACAATCCCTACACCATGTCATTCAAAAGAGGTAATGCTCCATAATGCAGGTGACCAAATCAATCTTGTGTCAAATCCTGCACAAGTTGTCAGTACCATTCACTAAATATCTATGTTTGATCATTTTAGCAAGTAATTTGTACAAGCCACCCTCTTACACACCTTTGGCCAATACTCGGCCAAGATCATGGCTATGATATTTGACAACAACTTGTTGATCATCAAACTCAACCACATGTCTAATATTTGTCATGGATAAAACTAAAAAAAGATTCATTGTTAAACCAAGAACATAAAAGACACCATCTAGCTCAAGAACATCACTTGATCGCGCATGTGGAATGAGATAGATCCCACTCCAATAACTTGATAAGTGGCATCATTGCCTAAATCCACCTATACGTCATCCTCTCATTCTTGAACTCTGTTGAAGGTCATGTGTCCACATACCACACTCCACTGAGTATGTGTCCACATCCTCTCAATTATGAAATATTCAACAAACTGGAAATTTCCTCATTCAGGAAGACAATATTATGATTGGAGATAATCAAAGCCACGGCCAGGAAAGTCTAGGTAAAATATAAAATCATTTAAACCAGGGTTTTCATACCTGATATTCGTAATTTATTACAATTCCAAAGGCGAATCCTTACAAGACGAGTGCCAAGGATTCAATAAATAAAATCAAGTTTTGCAAAGTTTCTCTTCTTTAAATATTTAGTATAAACCGTCGAAGTCCTGCAAAATGCACATGGACTGAGTCAGAGAATACAGAGGGACATAGTTTGACTAACCTAAGATAGACAATAAGTTTTCACTCACCCAAGCCACCCAACCACATTCTCTGATGAAGGTAGCAGATTCTTTTCTTAAAAACCAATGCCAACACTTTAGAATCTCCATCAATTTGATATTCCTAAATTACCTAAGTCACTCGGGTTTTGGAATCCAAACTTAGACTAACTACCAATTCCTTCTTAGAGTCATTATATCCTAGCAATTAGTTCAACCGCAATCTTCCCTATGAATTGAGCTTTGGATCTGCAACCCCTTCAAACTTTGCATTCAAGCGAATGGAAAATATTCCTAACCAATATTCTTTAAATATCCATTATAAACCGTCGAATTCCTACAAAATGCACATGGATGGAGTCGCTGAAAAATGCACATGGATGGAGTCAGATAAGTATCAGGAACTTGATTCAAATGCTTGAGAGCCTCTTCATCTTTCCCATTCAGAGCATACCCTGCAATCACATTGCTACACAAAACCACATTCCATTTAGGTATCTTGTCAAACACTTTCCTTGCATCCTCAAGAACAGGAACACCAAACATGTTATCCCCACATCCTTTGAGGAATGCAATGAGCAACAAGAACACCGTGCAATGATCAATTACCCCTAAAGGTGAAATGACAAGCAAACACAGGCATGAATACTTCAATACCTGCTCTAAAACACACTATCCAGCGGGTTTGGTTATTCGGAAACCAGGCATTCTGCTGATGGCTGGTTGAAAGTGGGATATCACAAAACAAACAAAGATTAGAACCAACCAACACTTGCCAACAATAATGTCAAATTTTATTTGATTATAATTTTTTTTAGAACAAGGAAGGATTGGGAGACTACCATAAGGAGGGTGAGTAAGTTGACACCAGCAAAAAAGTAGGAGAAGAGGCGTATAGAACTAGCTACCCATCAAAAAGAGGCATGGCAACAATAAAATATCTCATTCCCTTTTTCCTTTTACTTGAGGGGAGCATGAAAGGGAAAGTAACTGATGTGGGTGGAGGCCATAACCCAACTTTAGGGAACGAGAGGGAATAAACGAGTTGGAGCGAGCACCAGTTCAATCCCCTCGAAAAGCGGATAACCCTGAATAAGAAAGTGTCGGGTCATTCTTTGATTCTGAGTTTCCTCAATCCTGAGTGGGAAGGATACAACTAATACTCATCAAAGGAATGAATTCACGTCAAAATTGAGATGAAGATTAATCACAAAGGCTCAAGCTAATGCGTTAAACACTCCTATAGGGGTACGATTGTAAGGCTTCATTGAGAGATCCACCCCATTTCACATCAATAAATATGAAAGACATTATAGAATGAGACTTTGCCTCTTTAGGATATAAGATGAAAGTTCCCCAGATTGACTGAAAAAACTATATATCTTTTATGATTTCTATAGGATATAAGTTTATTTAACTTCATGACAAGTTCCAACTTCTATATCAATGAATGCCATTTCTTTTTAAAAGACACATATAATCTACTTCCCTTTTTCAATTGCCATTGATTTTTTATATATACAAATATCTATCATTGACTAACACTTGCCTTTGTTTATAGACTTTACACCTATACTCCCTCAGGAGGACTGCTAAGAATGAATTTACCTTACCCCTATGGAGAAAATGAAGCTTGTAAATTTAACTTACTCTTAAAAATCTATTTATTTAAGAGTTGATTCTTGTTGCAAATGCAAATAGATTTTTTTGTTTTTTATATTATTTTTTATTTTATTTTTATTAATTTTTTATATAAATTATATAAAAAAAATTGTTTTTGTTTTTATTTTTATTTTTATTATTTTATTTATAAATTATATAGATTTTTTTGTTTTTTTAATATATTTTTGTTTTATTTTTATTATTTTATTATATAAATTATGTTAATTAGTTATATATTATATTTTTTTAATAATTATCATATAAGTTGTTTAGTTTTATAAATGGAGTAGCCTACAGAGTCGACGATTTGGCTCGGAAACTGGTTGTCGTCACCGCTTTTTAGCCAAATCATTGACTCCGATCGATACTCTCCGAGATGATGATGAATGACAGCCACAGATGAGGGCCCTACATCCCCTCGAGAACTGGCCATTTGAATGCACCTCTTGCACGTAGACTTACCAAATGCATCCAATGCATGGCAAAAAAAAAACATGTTAACTTTGGATTTGTCGTTCGATACGTACTCTATAATGACATCTGCAACAAGTAAGCCTCCTTGCAAAGTTTAATCACTTCTTCTAATGTCTGCTTCAGTTTTCCTTTGGAGTGTGTGAGGATTGTCAATGTGCAAAAACCAGTGACCTTTGCAAATAGTGGCATTGCAGGAGGGTGTTCATGCTTTTCCTAGGCTGAAATCTCAAAATGCATATGGTTATGAGTGCATAGGCTGGAGATGGTGATAATTGCAAATGTAAAGTGGAAGCAGTAACTCCGACAACATTGAGACCTGTAAAAAGCCATAACAACTAGTTATTGATTGGAGTGATGAACATGATATGAGAGACAAGAATCATACCTTTGAAGTGGTTCGACTGGTCACTGTGAGATCCTGAACCGGCCTATCGTCTACAAAAATAGTATATCGAGTGCAAAAATAGGGGAGTATTAGCTAGGGTCGAACGATACCTTCAGCTCACAGATCTGAAGTTGACGTGTTTTTTTGGCCATGCATTGGATGCATTTGGTAAGTCTACATGGATGAGGCGCATTCGAATGGTCGGTTCTTGAGGGAATGTAGGGCTATGATGCTTCTAGCTAGGTATCGATATGGTACTGGTTCTAGTACGTAATTCATAATTGACGTAGGAACCTAATTTTCCTTTGGAACACGCTTAATCGGGTTTGCTTCAATGGTGCAGCAGGGATAAAGATGGTCAAGAGAAAATTCATGCAATTGCTTGTTGGATCTCTGAATATCGAGGTGCATGGCACCAATATTACTAATAGAAGGTAGACAATTTACAAATTTTACACTTCATTGTCAAATTTGCAATTTTCCATGACACAATTAAAAATGACTAACATAAATGACTAATTCATATTCTTCTAGATAGTCATTTTTTATGCCGTGACTAAATTAGTCATTTATGTCAGTCATTTTTAACTCTATCACTTATTATCTAGTCATATTTGTTAACTGGTGACTAAATTAGTCTTTAATTTTAGTCGTTTATAGTTGGGTCAATCAAAATTACTCATATTTAGTACTAAATCATTTGAAAAACCTGTGGTGACTAGAATTTTTAGTCACCTCGTAGCTAATTCTTCATTTTGTACTAGTGCATGCAAACTCTACCCAATATTGAATTTATGGCTTCGTCGGGTACCAAAATATAACCCTCACCAAAATGATTCATGGTCCTAGCAATGGAACCATTTGTTGGATTTCTTCCTCCAATCGACCCAGGTTCAAGTCCTCAGTAGTTAACAAAGACCTATATATCATCCCGACAGAGCAGAGCTCAATTGGTAGGACTTGCGACATCAATGCAGTCCCACCTGAGATATCTTTATGGGGAACTTCCAGAACCAAGTTTCTGCAACTAAGTGGGATTTCTACTCTTGCTGTACCTTATTACAATGCTCGGCCTAACCCAGGGATTATAATTCCTACTCCTTCTCTATTTATTCCAATTAACAAGTTATTTAATAGTCGACACATCTTGTAGCATTCAACATAAAGGCCATATCACAATTTCATTCAACAAGCAGTGAGACATATACATACATGATATTATTCATAAACAGAAGGGATGTGACACATTCATATCTACTTATTCACAATATGCATACATTTGACATAAACACACTCATTGCATACACACATAGGAAACATTTAACATGGAAACCCATCTAGGAAAAACCACAAAGGTGCTCTTCATCAGTAATGAGAAATATATCAACACCTTTTGTCTGCGCACTCAGCTTGCAAACTATGTTCTAGGTATTGTTTACAACCTATACATACTTCTCTCCTCTCATGCTCTCTATTATTGGATCTCTAAAATTTTCCTCTCCTTCACTCTATTGTCGATCCACACACATCATGTATCGACTCTCTTCTCTATAACTATACAACTATGAGAATAAGCCACTCTACTTCTTCAACAACTAGGATAGGATCCAAAAGGAGACCAACCCACACACAACTTGGTTTCTCTCTTTTATAATCTCTTACATGTCGTAATTAACTGACTCTAATTTGTTAGCCGATAGGATTTCATTCATATTCATGTACATTCTGTTAGACTTGACAGTAGGCACTATCGACCTAAAACTACAAAATATGGTTTGTTACCCAACCATGATTTATTCTAACTAACTTCTTTCCTACGATCACTCGAACTATCCATTTAAACATGTGCTCTTCTTCTATCATCGTTCCTTCCATCATGACTTATCTCGTCGCAACTCCTCTTATGTCGTAGACTCGTCGATCAGGGGCTACTCTCATTGTAGATTCTCCTTTTTCAGAACTTCTTCTGTTGTGCAAATGAAATATACATATTCCCGAGAATAATTATGGCAGAATTCTTCATTACTTTTCCCAGGGCCAATAGATCTGAAGTTCATTGTCTTGAATGAGTATATGAGAACAGAAGTGTTATTCCCAGGTTTTAGTCGAATGACCTGATAAGAGTATGATAAGGAAATCCCCCTGTCTAACTTAAAAAATATGGTTCTGGAAATTCCTATAAGATATCTCGGTGAGATTTCATCTGCGTCGTAGTTGTTACTGATGGAGTTCTCCTTCATCAGGATGATATATTGGGTTTTGTTGATGAACAAAGGATTTGAACCTAGTTCAATTGAAAGTAATCCAACAAATAGTTTCATTGACGGGACCCTGAATCATATTGACTATGATATGTTTTGGCACTCGACGAAGCCTAACCTTCAAGATTGGGTTGATTATATAGAACTAGAGTTTGCACAAGAGGAAAGTAAAGGATTGTGGTTGAGCCCGACATAATGGTTGGAACAATAGCTTTACACATAAATTCATGAAATTTTCTTTAGAGAATTTCCCCTCGTATTTTGTGAATGGTTATCGAAGTTACCAACCTAGAGGAAAATTTTCCATGGTGGAGAACTAACAAAGTGGAGTGCTCAGTTGATCCAATGCTTGAGGATACATAGTAATTCTGTATCGAGGGCTACCGACTTCTGGGTTGATATTATTTTGGGAGGATACATCATAGAAATTTTAGTCGATATGATAAAGTTCTACAATGAATCATAAAGAGAATTTTTCCAAGGACCTCCAGGTCATTATATAAAATATTTAAATTTGTGGATCAATATGTTGATGTTCTATAGAAGGATAATGAGAATGGATTTTGATGAGTAAATATTTCGGTAGGGAGAACTGGGGTAATGTTGCAAGAGAGATTAGGAGAAGAATGGATGATAATAAACTAAGATGTTTTATAGAAATAGTGAGACTGAGCTAGAAGGTGGATGCCTAAGGAGTGGAAGAAAATTTTGGTTGGGAAAGAGAATAAGGATTGGGACAAGAAGAGGAATTTTTAATGCATCTGAAGGAGAGGACTATGAATTGGTGTCACACCTCGAGGGAGGATATTGCAATGATGAAAAAGAGTACCGACTAATATCTGAAGAAGCCAAAGAATAAGAAGCACCAAATACATATGAATATTACGACGTACCGATGACCCCGCATATATCACCTAAGGTAATATATAAAAGCACATCACTCAATGGTTTTTCTAATCAGACTAACAATAATAGTGGAAATAGCAGTCATGGAACTTCCAGTAGTGTATTTTTTAATTAGACAATACCAAGAGTAAACATAATGGCTGGAAATGATATAAAGCTACCAATATTTAATGGAAATGAGTTAGAAGATCCTGAAAAATATTGGTTTCTATGTGAAGCTATATGGACCGTGTGATAGGTCCATGATGAGGCCATAAAGATAGCCCAGATGCTCACGACCCTCAGAGATCATGCACTCAACTGGTACATGAAATTATCTTTGGTTCCAACAACAATCACTTATATGACATTAGAACAAATTTGGACGGGATTCATAAATGAGTTCAAGAAGCCTAAATATGAATTGCATTGTATTGAAAAGTTAAAAGAAATTAAATAGTTACCTACAGAGTTTGTTTGGGACTTCAACCAAAGATTCGAAAAATTGATGGCTAAAGTAAGCTTTGAGATGTTGGATGTCCAACACAAAGAAGGGTTTATTGTGGTGATGCTATCACATATCCATGTCACATTAAAGAAACATAAAATTATATCACGTAGAGAAGCTCTTGAGCTCACAATGAAATTGGAAGCTTCACCATTCATAGAAACTGGTGTAGGAATGACACAAATATAGTCGCATCTTTCCAAATTTACGTTACAACTTTAGGATATCAATAAGGGGAGGGAAATACAAGTGTACCTAATGTAGAACGAAAGGACACCATAAAGGTTCATGTCTATCCTTCACGAACTATCTTGCATCCAATGCCCCGAATCTGATAAATACACAAGGAATTCCTTGGTGTAGAATTTGTCAAACCAAATGACATCGACCGGAAGAATGTTTATATTTACAGAATATAGTAAGTGCACCTACTAGTCTATATTGAAAATTATGTCGATCAGTAGGACATGAGAAGAAATAATGCAGATCATATCAACTGCTACAAGAAAATACCATCAACACCTACCAGATGAAAAACAATGAACATATGTAGGCTGAGAGAGAGCTCAAGATCAATACCCACAGACAAAATACACTCAAGCACAGTACCCACAAGAACAATACCCTCAACCCAAAGGAGGTGGAAATTTCAGAGGATAAGGATGAGGACGAGGATCTGGAGCCAAAAGATGCCAAGTAATATGTTATAATTATAGACATCTTGAACACTTTACCAAATAATGGACGAATCCTATGTTGACCTATTTGTATTGTAAATCATTAGTTCACACTACTGAAGCATGTCCACAATTGATTGTGAAGTGGAAGGATAAAAATATGGAAAACCAGAACCCACTATAGTATGCTAATCTGAACATCCAAAATATTTATGTTAAACCATGAGAGCTGAATATTGTCTTCATGATAAGAGGGTGTGTTGTGACTGGAGCATATCAAGAAGCACCATATGGAAAATGAAGAGTGTGACTGACACAACAAAAGAAGATGAACTTCAATTTCTATAAGGAAAACTAATTATTCTTGGATGTTCAACATGAGTACATCGACGAAAATCTAGCATCGACTTGTTCTTATGTACAAAGTTAAGGACTAGTATTGGACATGTCTCAAAGATTCGAACAATTATTTCAAAAGAAATCAACAACAAAGGTTAATAAATTGAAGGAATTATTTAAGATTTGTCTAGCATTAATAACAAATAAAGATGTTGTATTAGAACTGTGAGCCTTAATATAAGAACCTCAGGAAGACTTGGGACAATAAAGGAGGATTAAAAACATTGGGAAAATATTGAAAACTAGTTGAGAACTCGAGATGAATTCCCGGATAGGAGATTATGACATGCATTATATTATTTTAGACCTGGGTTCTGATGTTAACATTCTTACTAGAAAAACCTAGGAATCTATGGGAAAATTGATACTAGTCTGGTCTCCTATCCAGATAAGATTAACCAACCAGCTAAAGGTTTTACATATTCATTGACTGACTCAGGCTCCTGTCAAGATAGAACTATTTCTCACCTATGCATATTGTGACATGATCAACATTATGGATGATACAAATATGTATCCCGTGCTTCTAGGGATCAACTGGGACATTGATAACCAAACTATTATCAATTTCAAGAAGTGGATATTAACATTTGAAGATGAATAGGCGAGGGTGCTCGTACTACTTGATCCTCTAGAAGGCCATAGGAATGTCAATAAGGTAAATAATGAAGGAGAAGATGGATACTTGGATCATATATATAATATTAATTATCTAATTGATGACTATGTGAATTCGATGGGAAACAAAAAACATAGTTGGCAAAGTGTTAGTTCCTGCACATCGCACTTAGGAGAAGATTTAGAGAATTGGAAGAACCAAATCGATGAAGTATCAATGCAGCAATGCACCATAATTTTTTATTTTTTTTGCAATGGGTAGGTATCAATGTATGTGATATAACTACCTATGAGGGTTTTCCTAACTTGGAATATATCCTGACAGAATTTGAAGAGAAAGTAACTGAATCTTGTCAACTGTTAGATTTGGACTTTTCATTGAAGGATACACCTTCTAGATGGTGGGTCACACATAAAAAATCTATCTTAGAATGGGATCAATGCTGAAGATTGATGGAAGTCCGATTTGGAAAGAAGGTTATATACATTGGTAAAAGATACACATGACTTACTTGTTTTGTCAAGCACATTGAGCATTGTCATGCGGCATGGGAGGCATGTCCATGATGGGAATGGGTCCATCAATTTATACATACTTTGGAAATGATACCGAGGAACTGGTATATGTCGGTAAAGTTGCAACAAGGAATAGTAGCATGGGAATAATTATCTTCTAGTTTCACACATATGTTTGAATTCACTGATGATCATCCTTCAATTGATGCTACTCTACAGGTAATGAAGATTATTTGAATAGATATGTGTGTCGACGATAAAGTTTTATCATACCATCATGACAGTACATCATTGGATGGAATTCTATAATGTAATAGGAAAATTTTATGATGATGATCCATGCAACATAAATATTCCCGAGTTTGAAGGTACTCACACAGTGGAAGGATCAGGTGTCTTAAGCGATAAGTTTTTGAATCCTTTGAAAACAAAGAAAGTGAACATTAGCTCTTCTGAGCATTCAAAGTTTTCTAATATTGGGGATTAATGGGATGACGAGACCATTGATAAGATCACTGAATTATTGCATGAATTTAAGGACAGGTTTCCCACTAAGTTTTATGAAATGAAGAGAATTTTCAAAGATCTTGGAGAAATGAAGATTCCATTGAAGCCCGATGCAAAACTTGTTAAGAAACTACCATATTGATGCAAGAATCATAGAACCCATTGAATAATTGAAATGGATTAGCCCCATGGTAGTACACGATATAAACCCTGCTCGTGAAGTATGTATCTGTGTCGACCTCAGAAAGATGAATGATGCATGTTGGCATGACCCATTTTCGACCTCGTTTATAGATGACATATTGGAAAGTGTCAAAGGAAAAGAAATATATTATTTTACTGATTGATTTTTTGGTTACCATCAGATCAGAATTGCGAAGGAAGATTGACACAAAGCAACCTTTGCGACACAATGGGGATGTTTCTAGTATAGGTTAATTACTTTTGGACTCAAGAATGCTACTACTATATTTTCTAGAATAATTTTTGCTACTTTTAAACAATACATTCATAAGTTTCTTGAAGTCTACTTCGATGACTGGGCAATATTTAGGCTCATGAAATATCATATTAAGAGACTTAGACTGATGCTAGAAAAATGTTGACAATACAATATTTCCCTTAAATTAAAGAAGTGCATTTTTTGTGCCCCTTTTGGAATTCTAATAGGTCACAGGCTTTGTCACAATGGTATATTGGTGGATCCAACTAAAATTGTGATCATTATCGACCTACCACCACTCACAACAGTAAAACGATTGCAAATGAATTTGGGAAATACAGGGTACTATGAGAAATTTATCATAGAATATGTAGAGGTGACTGCCCCTATGGATAAATTATTGAAGAAGGATGTTAAGTTTCAGTGTGTTGGTAGATTTGAGTATATAGTTGTTATTGATGTCAAAGGTGTTGATGAATGACAAAGGAATAACCAGTGGATATGATGGCATGACAAAGTCAATGAAAGAAGAAGGAAGTGACGGAAAAGTTGCTTATGAATTACAAAAGATACTGTGGCAGAGTTAATGCAGAGTTACCGCAACATAAGTCAAAGAAAAGATGAAATGGAATGATGATGAGGTGGCATAGTTAGCTGCATGAGATCTGATGAATGAGGATCATTTTTTGTATAATCAGCAAACACAGAATGCATATCCACATTAGTTCTAGAATGGATGGTTAGGAAGCATCTCATACATAGTTATAGAATGGATGGTTAGGAAGCATCCTGCACAACATCCAAAGGTTAGGAAGCATCCCGCAAAAGATAGGAGGAAAAACCAAAGTTCCGCAAAATATCAAGATGGACGATTAGGGGTAAATTCGCAAGGAAGTCAACGGTCCAGGAAAATGTAAAAAAACATTGTGGAAGGAAATTGTGGAAGTCCAAAATAGGAAAGTGTGATTCTGCATTCCGCAATACGCAATGCGGAAACAAAATTTCGGAAAGGATCTTGCGAAAAGTTGAAATGTTACATTTCTGGATCCCACATCCCGCAATCTGGAGAGATCGAACGGCTGGTGTTAGTTCCACTAAAACAGATCAATGATGTGGAAGAAGGCTTGTAGAAAGGAAAAATCAGACAGTTGGCATCCCGCAATCTGGAGATCGACGGTTAGGAAAACGCCTGATGAATATCAACGGTGGGAAATCGCTGAAACAAAATCTTGGTGTAGAAAGGTGACTTTAAGGCAGAAATCGATGGTTAGGTCGACGATCCGGATTGACACAGAGATAAGATCAATGAATCTGATTGGATCATGAAGTTGATCATGTGGAAAGAATTTTGCTAGTGTGGAAGCACCTGCAAACGTTGGACAAAGGTGAGGAAATGGTTTCCAAGATGCGGAAATGATCTCTCAGGTGCAGGATCAATGGAAAAACATGAAAGGATGTTCTGAAAGGTGTTATATTCAAATATGAAAGAGCACAAAAATGAAAGGTATGTTTGTTCAGTTTGAAGAGATGCAACTATTGAAGGAAGCTTAAACTGTGAGAAGTATTTAAGTAACAACATGAGTAAGAAGGAAGATGTCTCTATTGTTTGAATTGCATGATCAGAATCAGAGATGAGTGGGTGTGATAGAATTCAGTGGGAGAGAAATCATGAGAAACATATTAGGGTTGTAGGGTGGCACTAGGGCATGCAACAATCCTGTAGGGGTTTGTTTCCTCCTTTTAGTTGTAGCTGATAAACCAGGGGGTCATAGAATCCTTCCAATTGGCATTAGTAAATAGGGTGTTGCAGCATCCTTTCAGTCGTAGCTGATAAAATAGGGGGTCATAGCCTCCTTCCAATTGTTATTGATAAATAGGGTGTAATACCATCCTTGTCTGTAGAAGCAAGAAAAACTATTTGTAAATAACAATGTTGCAGTAATAGGACGTATTGGTGGTTTACCCTATTGGGATTCCACGTTAAAATTGTGTTATGTATATCCTTGTTGTTATGTGTTTCTAATGATATATTTAAAAGTGGTTAAAATAGTAAAAAGTTAAAAATAATGATTCACCCCCCCCTCTTAGTATTGACCAATAAACCAACAATTGGTATCTGAGCATGTTCCTTCACTATAGTTTAACCACTGGAAGGAAGATCCCATGAAAACCACTATGGATCGGCAAGAAGGCATGGCCACTAACATACCTCCACTATTAATAGGAGAAGGCATATTGGAGTGTCAGAATGAGATGTCATCTAACTTATTTTGGATGAAAGGTTTGGGCTGTGAATGAAAATGAGGTTCTTGTGGGAAACTAGTACCCTATAGACACAATTGAACTAGGTTAATATCAAGGCAATTCCAAATCCCTAAATGCAATCTTGAGTGGAATAACAAACAATGTGTTTTCCAAGGTTATACAATGCACATCTACCAAACAAGCCTAGGATAAATTGAAGATTATCTATGAAGGAGCGTCTAAGGTCAAAGAATCCAAACTGAAGACATATAAAGGTCAATTTGAAATCCTCAAAATGAGAGAATAAGAGAAGATTATAGAATACATTCTTTGTGTAGATGAGGTGGTTAATTCTATTAGAGGTCTTGGAGGAAAATTGAAAGAAAAAGAAGTGGTAAGCAAGATCCTAAGAACATTACCAATGAAATATGACTCAAAGGTTTCCACCCTAGAGGAATGGGATGACCTTAAATAGGTAACAGTAGATGAGCTGCACGGAATTCTCACTGCTTATGAGATGAGAACTGGACAGGATAAAAAATTGAAGAAAGAAGTAGCATTTAAAGTCACTTCCAAAAATCAATCGGAAAATCTAGATGATGAGGAAGCCCTCTTTGTAAGTAGAGTTTATAAAGGCACTGGGAAATACAAAGGTAAACTTCCTTTGAAATGTTTTAACTGTGGAAGGATTGGACATTTTTTCCATAAGTGTTCCTGCCCAAAACAAGAGGAGAGTGACCATGAAGAATCTTGTTGTCATAAGGGTAAGAAGAAATTTAAAGAAAAAAGGAAGAACTTCTATTCCAAGGAAGTTCAAGGTGAAGATCAGGAGATGAGTGAAGATAATGAAATCATGTTTTTAGGAAAAAAATAATTAGATGAGGAATCAGAAGTGGACATAAAATCCAAATACATGGCTGTTGTAGATGAAATTGAAAGAAGTAGGAAAATAAACAAAGTTTTGAAAGAGAAATTGTCTAAATACCAAGAAGAGACAAATCAGATTATTATTGATTTGTGAAACCAACTTCAAGAGGCCAAGAAGAGTGAGGAAGATCTAGTAGTTCTTCTTAGGAAGAGAATTCAAGATTCTGAAAAACTTCAGAAAGAAATTGCTCGACTTAGAGAAGGGGTTGATGAAAAATTGATCAAATCTAAGTTTAAAATCAGCTCAAAGATTCTGGATGACATTCTGAATAGTCCAGTGACAGATCTAGTTTAGGGTTCGTTAAAGACAAGAAGCCAGAGAGTTTCCCACTCACTAATCAGAGAGGAAGTACAAAGAGCTATGCTAAAGTACTTAAGAGTCATGTTAAAGAGGAAAAGTGCAAAGAATATGTTTTATCATTTCATGACAAAGATAAAACTCATAAGGATCTCAAGGGACAAGTAGTAAATATAAATCAGAAAATATTTCTGGGTCATTGTTATTCCTGTAATAATTTTTGTCATAAAGCCCTAAAATGCAAGGCTTATGAAAAAGTGCATGAGTACAAGAAGGATGAAATTAAAAAGCCGAAGGTAAGCCTAATCATAAATAGTTTGGACTTCTCCAAAGGTCTGATATAGAGTGTTACATATGTAATAACTTTGGACACTTGGCTAGGAATTGTCAACTAAAATGTGATGCTCCAGTAGAAGTTTAGAGACAGTGGAAGAAAATGACAGTTAGGAAACAAAGGGACCAAATAGCTCCCTTGGATAAAGACAAATTTCATGGTTGTTGTCATTATTGTAATAAGTTTGATCACAAGGTGGTTGACTGCAGAGTCAGGGGAGAAAATCAAAGGATGAAAAGGGAACATGACACCAACGCAGATCATGGTGAAGGACAAGTAAATAGTACACCTCCTAAAGAGGTGTGGATGAAATAATTAGAAGCTCCAGAAGAAACACAACTTTCAGTCATTAATGAAGTCTTAGTTGTTGATGTTGAGAATAGCGAGGTCATAGATAAAAATGACACTCATCATGAGGGAAAGCTACTTAGTGATATAAAAGAGTACACATATAAAGATGAAGGGGATGAAGAAGGATGTAGTGATGACTGTGGGATACTTTTTCTAAAAAGGTCTCTCGTGATTTAAAGAAAACCCTGAAAATAAACATTAGAAGGGATCTTCTACTTTGGGGGAGTTAAAGTCAGAAAAATCCAATTGGTATCTAAGAAAACAATTCAATTGGTATCTAATGTTGAAGTATATTGAAAGCTATCTTCTTCAAAGATGATGGGTGATAAGGATGGTGTATGGATGACATAAGAGAAAGTATGAAGTAACATGAGAACAAAAAAATATGAGATTCATGAAGACCATGATGTCTGCAATCAAATAGAAGATAAAGATGATTATGCTCACTTAGTATTTGAGGTCATGACACATAAATTGTTGACAAGAGAAAACTCAAGTCTAAAAATAAAAATTTAGTTGATTGGTAAGGTAGAAGGATGAGTTCAACATTGACATAGGAAAAAGGTTGAGGTTATGAGTCTTTATGTATGAGATAGTGAGACCAGAGAAACTATGTAATAAACTGAATTAATATCTTTGTTGAGGATCTGAAGTTATGGGTCTCTTGATAGTTGATAATATAGATCTAAAATCGAAAAGAATCCAACCGTATACGCTAGTTTTTTTTATATGTAGAACTAAATGCACATGATTGAGGAATTCTGGTAAAAGTAGAAGCTAGTTATTTTACAGGCAGAATAGACCATTAGATATGGCAGGAGGAACAAAGTTTAAAAAACAGGGGAAACATGTATCCTAGAATAGAAAATGGAAGAGTGTTAAAAAATGCTGAGTGTAGATTTTGTCACAAAAATGTTGACATAGGAGAAGAAGTACAGTGATAGGGGGAGTCCATGGATCTATCAATTAAGCGATCATTCAAGAACATAAAATGTTAAGATAAATGATAATACATTGGTTAAATAACCAAGTTTAGTTAAAGGGGAGATATGATGACAGGAGGAGTTGTCAAAAAGAAGATAGACATGAAATCCTATATCAAATTAAGTGCAGCATTGGCATAAGAGGTTATCCTTTTTCATTGTTGTCAAAGGGGGAGAATGTTTAGAGGTTGCCATCAATGCCAAAGGGGGATATTGTTGGAAGATTTGAGTATATAGGCATCATTGATGTCAAAGGTGTTCACAAATGACAAAGGAATAACTAGTGGATATGATGGCAGGACAAACTGAGTGAAATACTAAGGTAGTGATGACATGGCATGGAATAGTTGAGGATGTGGCATGAAACATATCATAAAATGGAATATGATGGTGTCCTAATGATGATGAAAGACTAAGGAAGTGATGGAAAAGTAGCTTATGAATTACAAAAAATACCATGGCAGAGTTAATGTAGCATAAGTCAAAGAAAAGATGAAATGGCACGAGGATGAGGTGGTATAGACGAATGTAGTGATGACATGGCATGATGATGAGGTGGAATAGTTAGATGCAAGAGATTTGATGAATGAGGATCATTTTTTCTATAATCAACAAAGACTGAATGAAGATCCACATTAGTTCTAGAATGGATGGTTAGGAAGCATCCTGCACATAGTTCTAGAATGGATGGTTAGGAAGTGCCCCGAATAATATCCGACAGTTAGGAAGCATCCCAAAAAAGATAGCCAAAAAAGCCAAAGTTCTACAAAAGATCAAGATGGATGGTCAGGGGTAAATCTGCAAGGAAATCAACGGTCCAAGAAAATGTGGAAACAAAGTTGCGAAAGGAAATTGTGGAAACAAAGTTCAGGAAGTCCAAAATAGGAAAGTGTGATTCCACATCCTGCATCTCGCAATTTGCAATGTGGAAACAAAATTGTAGAAAGGAGCTTGTGGAAAGTCAAAATGTTACGTTTTCACCTCCCGTATCTCGCAATATGGAGAGATCGGATGGTTGACATTAGTTCTGTTAAAACAGATGAACAGTGTGGAAGAAAGTTTCTGGAAAGAAGTTTGCGGAAAGGGCGACACTAGGGCTGGCAACAATCCTACAGGGGGTCATTGCCTCCTTTTAATTGTAGTTGATAAACCAAGGGGTTGTATCCTCCTTCCAATTGGCATTGGTAAATAGGGTGTTGTAGCATCGTTTCAGTCATACCTAATAAACTAGGGGGTCATAACCTCCTTCCAATTGGTATTGGTAAACAAGGTGTAATACCATCCTTGTCCTTAGAAGTAGGAAAAACTATTTGTAAATAACAATTTTGTAGTAATAGGACGTATTAGTGGTTTACCCTATTGGGATTTCACATGAAAATTGTGTTCTGTATACTTGTTATGATGTGTTTCTAATGATATATTTAAAAGTGGTTAAAATAGTAAAAATTTATACTGATTCACCTCCCCCTCTCAGTATTGACCAATAAACCAACACAGTGGAGTGAGAAATTTCAAGAGAGTCTAGATGTCCTAAAAAATAAGATGGTTATGACACCCATATTAGTCTTTCTAAACTAGAAGAAAGTGTTTCACGTACATGTCGATGCGTCATATGTCTCACTTGGTGATATACTAGTAAAACAAAGAAAATTATCTATTGCTCATCCCATTGCATTTTCCAATAGGAAATTATCAACAACAGAGAAGAATTATACCACTATCGAAAGAGAAGGACTAGCTATGGTACATTTGTGTACATCCCCCATTTTGGTTGAGTTTGATGTTGTGGAAAGTTGCTAGGTGGGTTGTTAGTGTGGATGGGTCTTCCTGGGTTCTGATGTTGTCTGTTGACTACTTCTTTCGTGACCAGAGACCATTTTTTCATTGATTTTTCTTTGAAAGTAGTTTTAGTCATTTATCTTTTTGCTTTTCCATTTGTGCATTTACTCTTTTTGTCTCGATGTCTTGTTGGGTTTGTGTTTTATACTTGTTGGAGAGACTGAGAGTTTTAAATGATTTTTATCACATTTTTTATTCTTTTATATTGAAAAATAAAAAATAGTTGTAGTCTTAGTTCCATCTTAGATATGGATTTGAGGAGGTACTTGCATTGGATTTCTTGGATGAGAGTTGTATTTAGGCTTTGTTGACCCTTGTTTTGTTATCATTTTTTGGCTAATAATTTACATGTTTTGACATATGTTTTTCCACCTTTTGGCATATTTTCCATCATACAGTTCGCTATTCAGCACCAGGTATGGTTATATTTTGGATTTATGCAAGTTATGATTTATTTCCATTATTTCATGATTTTTTGGTTAAATTCGATGATGTGTGATGATATGGTAATATATGAAATCATCATTGCAGAATCATGGTCTTCAGTGAACCAACGAGCAAGTAATGCATCCATCCTAGATATGCGTAGAGCATATCCATCTCTTTGTCTAGCTCACCATTCAAACTGTTGAGCCAACCACGTGGTGCTGTTAATATAATCCTGAGTGTTAAAATATTGAAATGGCCTATAAACTGCTGGTTGTCCACACACCAGAGTGATAGCATGAACCCCCTTCTAGAAGATCAATCATATGATGCCTTTGCATGACACCTTGACATCAACCACGCCAAAGTAGAGCTTGTATGCCACATCACGCACCATATAAGAACCAGATTTGTGAAGACAGAGGAAGACGTTATATGTTGGCCTTTGTTCAGTTACTTGTCATAATGATTAATTTATCTTAAGAGTATTCTAACACTAAAAGGTTCGACTTGCTCACCGCGTTGTAAAATTTTATATATACAAACGCTGCTATGCGAGAAAGGAGTTAGAGAAAAATAGTTTTTAGTTGATACATATAATCAGTTAGTCCCATAAACTCTATAACATTTTTACTTTAATGGAAGTTCTGCTATGTTGTGCATGATCTTGTCTTAAGTAGTGTCAGCCAGTTATCACTTTGATTGTTGGGAGGGACCCTCATCCAGAGCTTTCTATTTATGTGTGTTTTCATTCTTTCCCTTTTTTGCAATTAGCATACTTTTATCTATAATTCGTTTATGCAATTTAGTTATTGAAATTGTTCATGTCATTTATTTCCTGTAGCTTAGACTTTGATATTATGTTGTTAATGTAATTTTATTTATGAGTTAAGCAACCGGTTGCACATAAATTATTTTTCAATTCTCTTTTTAAGTCTTTTCAGTTTATTGCTTGGTTTTATGTTGATAGAATAGATTTCTTTAGGTCAATTATAGTAGATTCAATTCTGTCCCTTTCCATTTTGTTATGAATTCACTTAAGTTATATTGCAGTTTGTTTTGAATTATGAATTTAATCATTACATAGGTTTAATTTTTGTTCTTTACACGTTTTTTATCATATGCATGGGTCAGTTGTCCTTAAAATAATTTATATTGATTATTTCCTTGACATTTTAGTGCTTTTTGTGTGCAAACTGTCATTTAGACAGCTTGTTCTGCATGTCATCCATACCTGTATTCCAGTCTATTATACAATCTTCCATTCAGCCCTGAACGTTTTCAATCCGTTTTGAACTTGTTTCTTTAGTTTTTCGATTCTGTTTTGATAGCAGGAGTTAGACAATGGTTGTATTTCTTCTTAGAAGCCTTAGATGAGATTGTTTAGAATACTTGTTAAGCCTTATTCCTATTTCTTATTTCTTTTCACCTTATGTTTAAGAATTATGTCCTGTGTTTTGGTCTATTGTATTACCTTGTAATTATATCTTTGGTTTGATTTGATTTATTCCTTTGCATGTGAAGTTTAGGGTAAGATACATTAATAGATTAGTATCTTGTAAATTGTTCATATAAATAAGGTTTGTTATTTCCATCATATAGTTATTAACGGAATCTATAGGATAGAATTTAAAATCATCTTTATAAGTTTTCTACTTGTTTATAATTTATGTCTATCTTCTTGTAGTATTATTCTATCTTTTGCAAGTAGGGGTTATTTGCTTATAAATAATCATGTTGACTATCGCTTGCAATTGGACGTTTATTATTCTGCATATCTTCGTAGAGATTAAATTATATTTGATTCCCTTTAGTTTATTCACCTCATTTGAAAGTCACTTTGACACTTCTCCTACTCCTCTTCTAATCACAGTGAACCCTTATCCTCAAAATAATCAAGGAGAATGGAACTAGATAGTTAGTTTAAACCATTATGTACATTTGTTAGTTTCATGTATAGTTTTTTAGAAAGCATAACTAGTTGTTGTAAATCCTTCTTTTTGCAGTCAGTATTTAAATTTCTTTAGCAGTAAAATAGATCTTTTTATATAGAATAGTTCATTGTCATAACACTGTTTATATCCTTATGTTTATAGAGTAGAGTAGTATAATTTGATACCACTCTGGTCTAGTACTCCGTTCAATTATCTTGATAGTTGGACTCTTAGGATTTTGACTCAGTTTTTCATTTTGAAAGATATTTTGATCTTTTGTTTGTTGAAGTATTACCACGATACCCTAGGAACCCCTCTACCTTCGCATATATTTTGTGACAACTCTAAGCCTACCAACCTTGGTCGATAATTAAATATTAGGTGAATTAATCAAGATGATATTTTACCCAACATTTTGGTGTCATTGTTGAGGAGTTGTTCTGTAAGGTAGAATAGATATAGGATGGTGGAGGGAGAGCAGTAAGACGAGAGGTAAGAACCTACACATCTGTTATAACAGGAACCCCCAAATCGAGTAATAGTAGTAGTAGCATAGGTTTCCTTTTAGTTTTTTTGAACAAACCTAGATATTCTCAAGGTAGAGTCATTAAGATAGTAAAATTTTGTTAAGATTATTATTAAATTTTTATAGGGGACATAAAGCCCCAACCATCAACTCAACGGAAAGGCATTAAAAAAAACACCTATAGGAAGTAGTTCTGCTAGAAACATAAGGAAACTATTTCGGGAGATCTTACAGGGGAATCCATAGAAAGAGAAGAGATCTTGGAAGGAGGTCTTGAAGACCTCACTCCTGATGAAGTTCAAAGGGAATAACCATTAAGAACCCTCAAACCTTCCACTAAGTCATAAAATTAGATTATATAACTTTTATTAGTAGAGGGGCTAAACTTCACTAATTTTGTCAATCCTATCCAGGTGGAATCTCTCTTTGGAAACTCAATAAACATAGTAACCCCACAAATTTAAACATCCACAGTAGCATCTACTATTCCTATAATACCCAATAAGAGAATGGTTAACTAGAGGAATATCTCTTCTAGAAAAGAATGTTGGGACGCCCCATTCTCACCATGAAAGAAACCTTCTAGGTATACTCACTTTAGAAACCAAACTTACATGAAGAAACATGAAGAAGAACGAGCAGTGAAGAGCAACTTATGTCCAAGATGTGAAACTAAACATCCCCAACAGGAATGTCCATTAAAAAAAACCTTTGCGTGTCACATTTGTATGGGGCATATTGTTATTCCCCAAGGGATCAAGGTGGATCCTACTAAAATAGAGGTAATCATTGGACTTACCTCTCGAAAAACTATTCCTCCTCCTGATCCTTAAAAATATTGTGGGTTATCATCACTTGTATATATGTAAATATGTGTATATTTCTTTGAATAAATAAGAGTCATTTCTAATAATTTCTTTGTAGGGGACTCTTTTTCTATGCTTTCAAGAATAAAATAAATCATCTAACAAATGGTTTCAAAGTTTGGTTACAAATGGTTCTTTCTATTTCTTTGAGCAGCTCATGAGATATTATCTGAAAAATAAAGTGCTCTAAAAAACACTCAAAACATATCTTAACTTTGAAGTTTTAGAATTCTTGTATATCATTTTCAAACCACTTATTTTATGATTTTGTTATGTTTTATATTTGATGTTTTGATTCAGACATGTACATTTATGATTATTTGAACAATTTCTCAAAAGACTTACTTTAATCATCATGTTCTTCAGAATTTTCACACATATGGAGTACTAGCTCATCTACACTTGTTATCAAAACTTGACTCTTAAATATTTTTTAGGACACTCTAGGGCAAGTGGAATTTTAGCCTATGGGGAACATTATCCTTTATAAAGAAGATAGACTGAGAGGTCAAGGAACATATTTAAGTTATTCTCTTTTGACATGAGCTATAGTTAAGGCCATTTTATGAAAACAAAATTTATAACATGAATCATGTGTTTAGAAGGGCTTAGTATGCTCTAGTACCAATCGACTTCCATATACTCAAAATATTTATACAAGGAAAACCTATGAGGTACTGAACATTCCTATTGGTAGCAGGTCAATGCTAAGTAACAACTTAAAAAAAAGGAAGTTCGATAAATGCAAGTAAACCCGTCGGGGTACTGAACATGATCACTGGTAGCAGGGCTATGCTTACATGGTACCAAGATAAACCTGTCAAGGTACTGAACATGGCTGCTAGCAGTGGGGCAATATTGGGTAAAATAGATATGGTTAATGCACCACTAGGCACATGGTTCGAAAGAAAAATGATATAAACTAGAATACATATACATATATTTTTAGGCCTATTTTTTATAATGTCATTAAAGAATAATCGTAATTTGGTCTTGGATCCGACAATATAAATTCAATCAATATCTTGGATATGATTATCCTAGAAATGGGAACCATAGCTGCAAATTGCCACAAATTCGAAGGTGAGCTCAAAACTTCTTGAGATGACATGATACCCTTACAATGAGGCAGGGATGACTAGTTTTCCCCATGGCATTTTCACTTATATTCTCATCACATGATAAATTTACATATCTACATATTTGAGCACTGTTATTTTTGGACAAATGTATATATCTGAATCATTTCCATTTATTTAGTTATTCTTTCTTTTTCTTGCAAAATTACAATAACATGATTGGACTTTTATTAATTTATTTTGAAAATTACTTAGTTTTCTTGTATGGCTTGGGGACATGCCTTATCTTTGGTTTGGGGGAAAATTAGACTATTTTTCTTTATTTTTTCTAAGTTACTTATAAAAGACTCATTTCCAAATGAAAAGTGTTTGCAGGATAATTCCAATAGCAAAACTGGCCTTACAATCTTGGATGAATAAGGGAGAGCGCAATTAAAAGATCAAGAGAATTATTTCATATGACTTCCTTATGGACTGGCAGCCTAGGAAAATCCATGATTAGCAGTAGTCTGATCCAGCAAAGCTCATTTTTATGAAAATCTATATGTAGGATCATATGAAGGATCGAATGTCGATATGAATAAAAAGCCAAATGACGATCTGAATAAAAACTATGATATTTTCATATATATGGTTAAGTGTTAGCTTAATTTTGTTTGGGAAAAAAGATGAGTCATATCATTAGAGTCACATCCACAGGGATATTATGACTAATCTCGATTCATGATAGTATGGGTTAGATCTAATACAATTTCATTTTACCTCCATATGGATATGATACGACCTTAGGGTACTTCCTAGTCATAATGACTCTTCCATCACCCTTATCCTCTTTTCCACTCGCACGCATAAGCTATCAGATAAGCCGACCCTCTTGTTAAATCAAGGCTATGGTTATGAATATGGTTATGCATCTGTATTGAGTTAAACGTTCAACCTATCCAAAAATTACTTTGGACATGGTTGAACTAACTAAACTCTAGAAACTCACTAAATTACGCATTTTTTATGGCACACGTTTCAAAGATTTCCATAATGACAGGATCGTCTAAACATGCCGAGTTGTTTGCATGATCATTTGGTAGGTTGAATGCGGCATGCTTTAAACCAACACTATGCAAAGCTTCTCCCATTCCATCGTTTTCACTGACCATTACCACTATAGAGCATTTTAGCCACCTTTCTCTCATACTCCTTGCAAGCCCTGTATCCTTCCCTCTGCATAAACCATGCCGAATTGATTGGAGTTGGAGAGCTACCAAGATTTATTACAAATGACATAGTTCAGAGAATGATGAGAAGTATTTTCCCGCATCGGTTGGAACCCGTTTCTCCCTCTACTGCAAGGATATGATGAGGAAATCTCATTGCTTTTTGCGATGGGGTTTGATGGGAGAATGGCTAGGGTAGGAAATATTTCCTTCTTAGTCACTGAGGAATCAATTGCGCACATAAATAAGCTTCCTTGAGAAGGCGAGCAATGGCACAAGCACTAATTTGTTCCACGGGCATCGCATAACTTTGCCCTCAAACCCAAATTTTGGAATGTGACATGCATAAAAGGTTTTCATCAGAGTTGGATAAATCTTGAATACATCAATCCACTGACAGTCATCATTCATTTGATTACCTGTGAAGGTAAGTCCTGTCATCTTTGTTTATTAGCTCATTTCGTCGATCATAGATATCTCAATTTCCCTTTCTTTTTCATTTGAATTTTAGAAAATATGTCAAACCTGGTTAGAAAAAAATACCCTTCACCCCAAAAGTAGCTTATACCACCATAGCTTGATCAAAATTTTAATCCTAGATTAGCTCAAGGAGCGAAATAAAACCTGGGAAACTTTTGTATTCAAGGTGCTTAACCCCCATCTTAACATCCACAAATGAACCTGGAATCTTCATCGTGAGGCAATTCAAACCCCACTTGTATAAGAGGAAAACCCCAACATCGTCCATCTTGACGAAGACAACTCAGAAGCTAGCCCATCTGCACAAAATACCCCTGCTAGCCCTGTTTCCACTAAATTCGTACCCTTACCACGACCTCACACCAAGAAACAAAAGGCGAAAAATGTTCAGCGCATGCTCTATCCCATTGTATAAACCGTAGTTCTATGTGATATGCAGACCGGTCATTCAGACGATGTTGCTGAGTTAGAAAAAAATCGACCTAAATTCATCCCTGTTTGCATTATCCAGTCTTTCTGCTAAATTACTAAAATATGTCGATCAAAAGAACGTTCCTTCATCTACCCAGGATATTAGTCCTAAAGAACACATTCTTGCTATTGATCTGGATCCACCATCAAGGGAGGTGAGTGCCCCACGAGACTCCAAAGAGTCTGCAAAGCCATCTATGCCACATCAACCAACAATAGAACAGTTAACTCAAGAGTTGGCTCAACCAACAAAGAGAAATGAAGGATATGTCAAGTTGATTGTAGATCTTTGAGAGGAGAATAAAGAGTTGTGGTTACAGGTTAAAAACATTGAGGAAATCCACATGACTATTAGTTTGTCATAGAGAAATCAACAAGTGAGGCATACTCTTTTGAAGGCACAGGCCAAGAAACTGAAGTACAATTCACCTGCTTCATCAAAGTCGAAGGCAACTGCTAACACAACTCTTCCTTCTTCCTAATGCTATCTTTCATTTTGACCAGTGGGACCTAGCATTCCTTTGGTTTGGGTGAATGTTGAACCTCATTTTGTTATCATTTTTTGGCTAATAATTTACATGTTTTGACATATGTTTTTCCACCTTTTGGCATATTTTCCATCATACAGTTTGCTACTCAGCACTAGGTATGGTTATATTTTGGATTTATGCAAGTGATGATTTATTTTAATTATTTCACAATTTTATTGGTTAAATTTGATGATATGCTAATGTATGAAATCCTCATTGCAGAATCATGGTCTTCAGTGAACCAACGAGCAAGTAATGCATCCATCCTAGATATGCGTAGAGCATATACAGCTCTTTGTCCATCTCACCATTCGAACCATTGAGCCAACTGTGCGGTGCTATTAATAGATTCCTGAGAGTTAAAAGCTTGAAACGGCCTATAAGCTACTTGTTTTCCACACGCTAGGGTGATAGCATGAACCCCCTTTTGGAAGATCGCTCATATGATTCCTCTGCATGACACCTTGACATCAGCCACGCTGAAGTAGAGCTTGTATACCACATCACGTGCCATATAAGAACCATATTTTCGAAGACAAAGGAAGACATTATGTGTTGGCCTTTATTTAGTTACTTGTCATAATGATTGATTTATCTTAAGAGCAGTTGACCACTGAAAGGGTCGAATTGCTTGCCCTGTTGTAAAATGTTATATATACAATCATTGCTATGCCAGAAAGGAGTTAGAGAAAAATAGTTTTTAGTTGATACATGTAATCAGTCAGTTCCAGAAACTATGTAACATTTTTACTTTAATGGAAGTTCTACTAAGTTGTGCATGATCTTGTCTTAAGTAGTGTTAGCCGGTTATAAATCTGATTGTTGGGAGGGCCCCTCATCAACCAGAGCTTTCTATTTCTATGTATTTTCATTATTTCCCTTTTCTGCAATTAGCATAGTTTTATCTATAATTTGTTCTGCAATTTAGTTATTGAAATTGTTCATGTCATTTATTTCCTATAGCTTAGACTTTGATATTATGTTGTTAATGTGATTTCCTTTATGAGTTAAGCAACTGGTTGCCCATAAATTAGTTTTCAATTCTCTTTTCAAGTCTTTTCAGTTTATTGCTTGGTGTTATGTTGATATAATAGATTGCTTTGAGTCAATTACAGTAGATTCAATTCTGTCCCTTTCCATTTTGTTATGAATTCAGTTAAGTTATATTGCAGCTTGTTTTGAATTATGAATTGAATTTAAGTTATTTCATAGATTGAATTTAATCATTACACAGGTATAATTTGTATTATTTACACTTTGTTATCATATGCATGGGTCAGCTATCCTTAAAATCATTTAGATTGATTATTTCCTTGACATTTTAGCTCTTTTTGCATGCAGACTGTTATTCAGAAAGCATGTTATGCCTGTCATCTAAACCTGTATTCCAATATGTTATCCAGTTTTCCATTCAGCCCTGAATGTTTTCAATCTGTTTTGAACTTGTTTCTTTAGTTTTTCGATTCTGTTTGATAGTAGGAGTTAGACAATCATTTGTATTTCTTCTTAGAAGCCTTAGATGAGACTCTTTAGAATACTTGTTAAGTCTTATTCCTATTTATTTTTTCTTTTCACCTTATGTTTAAGAATTATGTCTTGTGTTTTGGTCTATTGTATGGCCTTGTAATTATATCTTCAGTTTGATTTGATTTATTCCTTTGCATGTGAAGTTTAGGGTCAGATGCATTAACATATTAGTATCTTGTAGATTGTACATAGCAATAAGATTTTTTCTTTCCATCATATATTTATTAATGGAATCTATAGGATAGAATTTAAAAGCATTTTTATAAGTTTTCTACTTGTTTATAAGTTATGTCTATATTCTTGTAGTATTATTCTATCTTTTGCAAGTAGGAGTTATTTGCTTATAAATCATGTTTACTATCTCTTGCAATTGAAAGTTTCTTAGTTTGCATATCTTCGTAGAGATTAAATTAGATTTTATTCCCTTTAGTTTCTTCACCTCATTTTAAATTCACTTTGACACTTCTCCTACTGCTATTCCAATCACAGTGAACCCTTATCCTCAAAATAATCAAGCAAAATGAAACTAGAAAGTTAGTTTAAACCATTATGTACATTTGTTAGTTGCATGTATAGTTTTTTGGAAAGCATAACTAGTTGTTGTGAATGCTTCTTTGTGTAGTCATTTTTTAAGGTTGTTTAGCAGTAAAATAGATCTTCTTATATAGAATATTTCATTGTCATAACACTGTCTATATCCTTATGTTTATAGAGTAGAGTAGTATAATTTGATACCACTTTGGTCTAGTACTCTATTCAATTATCCTGATAGTTGGATTCTTAGGAGTTTGACTCAATTTTTCATTTTGAAAGATCTTTTGATATTTTGTTTGTTGAAGTATTACCACAATACCCTAGGAACCCCTCTACCTTCACATATATTTTGTGACAACTCTAAGCCTACCAACCTCGGTCCATAATTAATTATTAGGTGAATTAATCAAGACGATATTTTACCCAACAAAATTTCATATAGGAAGGATTGCATTGGCATTCTGAAAGGAATAATTTTATATGCATCTCATGTAGTAGCATACCCTGTTTTTCATTCTACACGATTGCACTTGGCATTGCTTGTTAGGTGTGCATATTTACTTCACTGCTGAGTCATAACTTCATTAGTTGCACAACCATTTCCTTTTGGGTAATCACAGCCAATTAGAGTCAACTCTTAAGTAAAATGAACTGCATATTTTTCTTTTATAGGGTTCATGAATAAGAATAGCTTGTAGGGTATTGGAATAGTTCATTGTGAGTCAATTCTCCAAGAATACTAAACACAAACAATTAGGTGTTTTTCCAGGTGAAAGAGTGAAATCCTTGGTATAAATAGTGTTTATCAGGATGCTCCTCTTACAGAGGAGTTAAACATGGGGAAACATGAATTATTGTGATTAGGATATCCCTTGGTCACTTTTGTGAGCACCGAAGATATTTCCAGGATTGTATTCGTATCTTGGAGCTCTTTCTAGAGTTCTAGGCTTTGCTACCTTCTCCATATGGTCGATCCTGCTTGTGACTATCTGTTTGAGCATTGATTATATCGGGGTGACCTTAGTTTCCTTACCTAGGTATTGTAGGGGGTACTTTAAGAGGTTATTCTATAGGTGTCCTGGTCAGGTAGGGGTCGGATGGTATAGTCACTTTTTGAATTGAAGCTGAGGGAAACTATAATTGGTTACATACCTCCACTTGTAGTGTATGGGAGTCTCAAGCCTCTCCTAGGAGAGACATACCTGTTGCATTCGGGAGCTCACATATCCTCCCCTTGGTTTTCTTGTATTTTGGTTGTATATTTTCTTAGGAGTGTGCTCTTTGTGCGCTAGTTGGCCTTAGGGATTGTGGCTACTTGAGTATATTTATGCTCTCTTGATTTCGAATCCTTTTATTTTCAGCATTCCTGGTATCCTATCACCCATCCTTCGTCCTAGTACGGACCTTGGTTTTGGAATGGGGGGCACCATATCCCCTTATATTTCTCATATATTTGGGAGTGGTCATATTCCATCCTCTATTCCATTTGCGGAGGATTTTCACTCCCTTCATCTGGTATCAACACCAGTGTTCACCCTCACGGGGGTGGTAGTGGATACGTGAACGTTGGGTCTACACTTTACATTCCTTTTTATGTCCCATCATTCACCTCATTGTTTCCTTTGGATGTAGTTGTCATGACCAATTCTCCCTATATCCTATAGTTTGTACTTTTTATTGACTATTCCATTTGTTTCTGGACTAACATTATTGTCATGTAGGATCCATTTTTTGTACACTCTCTCTGAGGATTTGACCTATTTGTTCCCATTACATGTATCATGTATAAACTGGTATATAGGTTAGGATTTCACATCTGCTTGCATTTTACATGATCTTATGACTGTTTCATCTTATCCTTACATACGAACCCATTCCATGATGTCACAAAACCTTCATACCATTGTTATAAGTGGAATTATGTGAATGGTAGAGCCTTCCTATACATGGGTACCCTGGTTAGATCCTTTATTGCATTTGGTGCCCATGCCGACATTTTTCCTGTAGGTTGTGGGATTCCTTTTAGTCCCTCCATGTGGGAGTCCTTTTAGTTCCTCCATGTCATTGAGCAAGAGCTTCAATATCCTCTTGAACTTTATGCTACCCATTTCCCTTGGGACTCCCTTGTATATATCGAGTTGTAATTACATTTTCATGAGTTTTACTTTCCTTCTTGAGCTTTATCCCAGCTCCCTGACTTTGAGTTATCAACCATATAGACCGAGCTTGTCTCATGTCTATCCAAGTAGAGCCCTTTTATGTGTCTTTTGTAGCTTGATCATACCTTTTACCGGGAGGAGACCTCCCCCCGAGTATCATTATGTTGTATATATATCCTTGCATTGAGCATAGGAATCTTCCACTGCTTGGAACTAGTTTTCTTGTTACCTTGACACTCGTCTCCTCCTAGATTTGTACTATAAATCACTTTTATTATTTTTCAAGCTTTTCAAAATATCTGAAAAAAGTCCAAAAAAATAAAAAAACCAAAAAGTCGGACAGGAAAAGATGTTATCTTTGGTAGCAGTTGAGTCATGCGGCCTTCAAACAGAGAACTGTATATCACATCCATCGGTTGGGTTATTAGTTTGACTTTAGCAGTTGTACTCATTACTCTGAGTTTATCTCCACCGACTAGTTAAGCTTCCAGTGCCTATGGAGCATCTCTTGATGCCTCCTATGTGACAGATATGTCCCAATTTTCATACCGATTCCATGCTACCTACCTTTAGTCACCATTCTCCTTTGTTCTCTTATTCGGAGGAAGTTGAAGCCTGAGTCGGCCACTCCTCATTTATCTTGACTTTTCATGTTAGCCATTCCTGGTACTATTACTGGTTCATGAACATCTTGTTCTTCCACATTATACAACATTGCTGAGTACATCATGTTGGTTGATGGGGGATGCCTTAAATCCCTCCTTCCAGTGGATTCCATTCCATCGACACCAGATCATTTATTCTAGAATAGGAGTCTAGAGTCCTTTGAGTGCCTTGAGACCTATAGTCATCAGTGGTAGGTTCTCTCACCATTGACAGTTTTGGGAATACATAAATGTCCCCATATCGATGTATTATTCCAAGGGTTCAACCTAAACACATCAATTTCACACTTGTTAGATTGCACTATGTACCTTGATTCCCATTTTCATTATCGATGGGTGATCTCACGTATGTTAATGGTATACATCAATGACTGGTAATCAGAGGATGGACTACTACGTTCTACCTCAACACATCTATTTTCATAGTAGGACATGTACTTGTAGCGGTTCATGTAGAAGACCTTCTAGCTGGGTGGCATTCCATGTATGATACCTCCTTGATCATGCCAGTGTTCATGAGATTTCATCTCTCATGATTTGATTCCAGTGTATATCAAATATCTTCATCCACTATGGAGATCTTGATCCATTGTATATCTTTAGCTATTATGGAGATTCTGATCTATTGTATATTGTACATGGCGATGACCACACATGTCACATTTTGTATATCATGCCTATTCATGGCCATTGTACTCTTATGTATCTGAGACTGCTCTTGGTATTTGCAGTCATATGCAGAGATTTATCATTGTATTGTATTGATGAGTGGTTGGTTCTTCCACCTAGGTCTTCATTACTTCACTTCTAGGATGTATTTTATAATGTATTTCGGCCATCATGTTACCCCTCTAACCTCAAACACTAGGGGGCATCTGTTATAACTGACTTTACCACACATGGTTGATCACATGTTGATGGCCTTCCTTGTCCCTCTGTAAACTCTTTAGACCTCATGGACTTATATTATCCTTTGATGTTCAAAGGTAATCCGTTAAAAACCCATTTTTATTTCTGTGCACAACTTTTAATCCCATACTCGTTTGTACATGCAACTTTTGACCTCAAACTCACGTACATCGGGATGTGTGCATAAGTCCAAATATTTTTGGAGTTTTCCTCATAGGAGTCCAAATAAATTGACTCTTGGCCTTCCAAATTCCTTGAGAACACTCAGATTCGACCCTTCATTACCCTTTTGGAGTGCTATATAAGGAAACCCTTTGATACATTGAAGGAGAGGAATTGAAGAGAAACGAAACTATAGTACATTGCTACCATAGTTTGCTTGTACTTGATTTTGCATCCCTTTGTCCCTTTGGAGAACTTTGTGTTCTTCCCAAGCTTGTATTTTCTTGTGAGCTTGCTATCGAGAGATGGAGGATTGAGGTGGTGGAGGCCCAGGTCAAGGACTCGGTTTCTCTGGTTCATAGATGTGCCAAGAGAGGTTGCCAGTATTGTAATATCTAATTTTATTAATAGAAATATATTTTCTTGTCCAATTATGTGCAATTGAATATGAATATTGAATCCATGGATGTGTTTAATTGTTTATTCATCATTGAATATATATTCTAGAGTAGGTCTAACACAATATTATATAGCATGCTTGTCTTGTTTGTTGTTGTTGAGAGTGAATTGCTAAAACAAGTGTGAATTGGAAAGCTCAACAGGGATATCCTTCAACTGTCCGGAACAAGGTACGATTCGGTATCCCTTAGTGTTAGATGTTTGGTTTCTCTCTCATATTGGGAAAGATTGATTTCTAGTATTAAAGTTGTCTGTTGTGGTACACCCCAACCCATAGGAAGTTTCTCTCCATAGCACTTGTAAAATGAATGTAGGACAATATCCAAGTCAAATAGAGTGATATGAAATTATATATAGATTGTCAAATATAAGTTTGCTCCTATTGTATGCATAACAATATCGAAAAAATATGGCCTGCCATATACAAATATCATTATCAATTCCAAGCCACAAGCAATAGCATGGTACAATAAGTAGATAGAATTTGCACAACTCACTTCAGCACTCTTATGATCAACATTAATCTGCATACCAATTTCAAAACTCCATTCATAAGAAGATTAGAATATTTGAAGAGAGAATATCAATTTAATTATGATCCAATGAAAATCAAGATCCCCATGAAATAATGATATAGATTATGAAATTATAGAAGACTTATGTAATCTAATTTGTTTTAAATTTGAGTCTCCTTGTTATTACTATGCACACAAAATTTAAAAGTATGTTACCATGGTACAAAACTTGCACTTATCCACCTAACAAAGAAAAAATATAAGATTAACAATATAAATGAGTATTACTGGATTACCTAAATCAAACCAATCAAATTCAGCCTTCAAATTTCTAACACATAATATGAACTTGAATTTTCCTTTCTTTATGTGATATTTTCTAAAAATAAGATAACGAAAAGAGCCCTTTTAAAAGTTAATGGAAAATTTACAACAAAGTTAGTCATTATAAATTAAATTCATAGAATATTAGTCATTCCTTTTGCTTCACAAAATCACAATCATTCGAGGAACACTGATGAAGTTCATGTTTGATTTTACTAAGTTACCAAACAGAAATGCACCCTTAAGGTATATACCTTAGATACAGTAAGAATCAAATGGCAATAGTCTTAAAGACAAATTAATATCATTATCCAATGGCAAAGGTAATGAGGTTCATTTATCCTTTAATTTAGCCAAGCATTCTTTTTCCTAGTAATTTACACAAGTCTATTGTTCATACAAACAAGTATAATGTAGACATCAATAAATATATCAAAATCATAAGCCATTTCCAACAAGGCTATTCAATACTTCGATGGGGTAATTTTGACACCTAAGAAGTATATTCCCCCAGACAGAATGCCCCATTGCCAGTGAGCATGTTCAGTTCTCTGATGGGGTAATTTTGACAGCTACGAAATATCTTCCCCTAGGAAGAATGCACCATTTCCAGTGATCCTCATTAGTACTCCAATGGGTTTTCCTAGTCAAACCAAAGGCTGGAAGCCGCTTCCATCAGACCTATTTAGTCTCCCGCCAGGTAATCCTTTTCCATCCTTAAAATAGCATTGATTTAGATCACTTTATATAAATTTCCTTTGCAATGAGTGGATGGGATGGTATATGGGTTGGAAGATATTTTATATATTTCTTGTAAAGAATTATTCGTATGAAAAATTAACTCAATTTTTACATTTTTCTAAAGTCATGCTACAACCAAATGTATTTAGTGTGTGTGGGATGAAACCACTCGATAATAATCAAAATGTTCTTCTAGTCTCTCCAACCAATCTTTTCTCATTAAGATACTATGGTGTCCTTATGAAAGTAACTAAATGACCTCCCTTGTTACTATTTATACAGATGCTCTCCTAATTGGTTTCCAATCCAATTGGATTGTACCACTACTCTATAAATTTTTATAAGATAGACTTTTTAAGTATAATCCCCAAATAAGATAGGGCTATGAAATTTGAAAATTTGCATAAAGAAAAGAAAACAAGTTGTTATAAAAACATAAGGTTGAGATGGTGTGACTAGAATCCTTAGAGGGTTAAAAATAATTCTCTTGTTAAAAATGTTTCATGTTCATGTGATTAATAATAATAAAGATAACATGTGAATTAATATATCAAGTTAATCAAATTAGTGATTATAATAAGTAAAGAGAATGGAATAACTTCCCTTTTGTAGGATAGTATACATACTCCTTGAGATTTATAAAAAGAAAAGTACCTGCAAATAATCAAAGAAAACCTCATCAATCTGTAACCAACAACACATAGAAGAAGGCTCCATAGAACTAATCTAATAATATGCAAACTATAAATTCACATATTACTTATTATCCTATACTATCTAAAAGAAAATAAAACTTTTATTCAAGTGTAAGAATTCTTCCAATGTAACCATGTGTGAAGCAAGATGTAAAACATGCCTATATCCAGATATGAAAAAGTTACAACGGTGATTACCTGGATATGGAGAATCAACCAACTTACTTGTTTCTGCATCAGAAGATGTTGAAGGAAGGAATGGTATTGTGGCCTCATTACCTCTTGGAACTAACTTTCGATGTAATTGTGATAGTCACCTTCCATCCTCATGCCATGTAGGTCCTCTTATTCTGAATGTTCAATTACTTGAGTACATGAAGGATCTGTCGATATATATGTGGAGCATTGTTCAATTTCAGGTTTGTCTCCATCGAATGTAGTCTCCAAGTTTCTGGTTTCCTTGGTATATTGGCAAGGACAGTTGGTTTGTATCTCATGGGACTATGGTTCTTCTATTATTTCTGGAGAGGTAGATAAATTCTGGACTTCTGTCAAGATGTTTTCTTCTTGAGAAGAAGAAATTGAGATCCCAACTACTGCTAGGATTTGATAGATTTTTCTTAAACTGATGGTCACCTATGAATCCTTTTTGTTGGTTGATATAACCTAATTAATTAATGGATTAGTGTCTAGGGTTATTACAACACCCAAATGGATAGATATATATTTTAATGATTTGATTAAAAAACTACCTACAAAAATACATTCTTGAAGCAAATTTGTGCACACCAAAAGAAAACTAAAATTGAAGAACTAGTTGCAAAATTGAAAAATAGATCACACCTATAGATAAGATAAATACACTTGTGAAAAATATATCAAACCCACACCTAGATAAAAGTAAACACGCCGGCTACAGATAACTAGAATGCAAGAAAGTAACCAAACTCAAATTTGCAAAAGAAAAACGCACTTACTGAAAAAAGAAAGAAAACTGTGAAATAAATTGAGGAAATTTAAACACTCTAACTGAAAAACTAACAAAAATAAATAAATAAATCAATGGGAATGAAATAACACTTTCATGAAAAAGGAAGAACAAGTATTTGGGGCAACCCACAAAAGTGGATGTGTCAGGCTATTACACTACGAAAATTTTGTAGTGAAGTCGTCTTTACATCTTATTGTCTCCCCTCCCCCTTGTTGTGTAATGTAAAGGAAACCTATATACCTACACTTCAACCCATTTAGCACCTCCTCGAAAATGATGCCAAAAATTTCAGGAAAAATATATGTTAAGAATTCGATAATTAAATTGTCAATCTGGGCAGTCCTAAACTTAGAGGTGTTGGGAAAGTATGTGCAGGGTTAAAGGATAATCTATCATAACTTGACCTATCCTAATGATGGCGAACAAACTTCAACATGTAGATAGAGTAACACCTCAATAGGAATTCCTACATGGGACACCTTATCTCATGAGTTAGGTATTTAATCCTCTTATTGGTACTTGGATCTATATGAAAATTAAAGCACAAGAAAGTGAAAATGAAAAAACATTTAAAGTGAAAGGGATTATAAATTGAGTAAGTAAAATACATTTATAGTTAATTTCCAAGATAAACAAAACTCAAATCTTTAACAAATAAACTCTATGTGTTGGATTCATACTCCAAAGTAAAAATACCGTGTTGGTGTAAATGGATAGAACATGGTTAAATTGGAAGTTTGTTATGCAATTGAAAACTATTGGAATAGAAGCTACACTCATTTAAACCTTCAAATTCACAATTACAATTTATATATCGAAAGTTGGCAATGCTATGGTAGAATGAGTTAAATTAAAGAAAAAGATCCATTGAATGTAATCAAATCCTACAGAGATAAGCAAGTTTCATGTGGTTAAGCTACTATGCAAAACAACTATTCAAAATAGAGTGTTGGACACTTTCCCTAACTCATGCGACCCAGGTTTTGTGCATCCTGTTAACCCAAGAAACACTCAAGATACCGGCCCAACAGGGCAAGCCCCATCTGCAATGCCCACAAAGCAATCACAGTCTCACCCGAGATATCTCTTCGATGGGTAACCGTCAGAAACATGTTTCCATAGTTGGCGAGGGGTTATAGTCCCTTAGCGCATGGCCAAGGTGCTCAACAAAGGAAATGGGATGGCTAGACAGTGGAGTCAAACTTGCATGACTGAGCACAACTATATGTCAACGTGCGCAACCTAACCTTGTTCTCAACCTCACAACTAGCGCAACTTGTGCGGTGCAACTAACTCATACTAACAGACTGTCTACGACTTAGGTTGTGACTTAAGACATTACGCATAGGCCAATATACGCATATATTTCAACGATGCTTTCTTAAACATTCATCTACTTATTACAATATAAGATCATGCATTTAATCAATATTTCATCATCATATAGTAAGAAAACAATAACCATACACATAAACATTCACAGCATCAATCACCCATTCAAACACAAGGGATAACGTGGAAACCCATCTAGGAAAAACCACCAAGGTGCTCTTCATCTAGCATGAGAAAATGATATAGCACATTGCAGTATACAAGATGCAGACTGATATTATAATATGTATTTATGACTCAGAATTATGGTTCTCATGCTCTATGGTTTGTTCTTCTACCCTACTTCTAATCCTAGCAGTCTATGCACACAGCAGCCAGATCTACGTCTCAATAGCCTCCTATCGCTACGAGACTCTTCCTGAGTCATCTCTTCTTCTAATATCTACAAAATTAGAACAAAACAATATCCTTCGCTATGGACCCCCAATGAACAGCCAAAATAATAACTATTAATTACCAACCCTTATACAGAACGGGCTCTCCCTATTTACAACTTCTTTCAGACCATGCATGGTTGACTACACACTGCTTAATAGTTACAGGTCTTGATCAGCCAACAAAATTGGTTATAGGCTATCAGGGTCTGACACAAGGCACTATCGGCCTGACTTACAAATATTCCCTTGCACATATGTTGTTGTAGGCTTACACCGCCTTAAATGGCCATGATCTGCACCTTTCGTTTCTTGGTCGTTATCACCTTCACGCCCATGTACTCGCCTTTCCTTCATCACGCGCATCTCCATTATTCCTGCACTGGTCCTTTTCTTCTTTGCGACCTTCCTTTCTTTCTACCGCACACATGGCACACCTTCTTTTGCTTGCACATGAACTTATTCCTTGTGCTCCTTTCCTAGGCCAACAAGCCCCCAACACTCACATGTGGCTCATCCCGAGCCACTAATCAAAAGAGTATATCTCCGCAAAACTGGTCTTGCTGCAAAATTTTATTTCATTGCAAAATTTTAAGTTGTTGGCACCAGCTTAGACTGCACAGGAGGATGAATCTCATCCTAGAATTCCTTCACCATTTGTTGAACCTTAGAAACATCCTCTGTAACTTCTTCTGCTTTCACGGATAACTGCTCAACACGGTTAGAACATACATGTTCTCACGGTCCTACCTCTTGACTCGGCGGGTGCTCTGATGCATGATGGTCCGAGCCATCATTATCATCATTTTCCTCATCATTTTCTTGTGACTAAATCATCTTGGTTGTCATTGCCTTCATGCTCTTCGCCATGAACTTGGTGAAGCGGTGGTTCCTCTTCATCCTACTCTTCGGGCAGTGGCTCTGCCAGTGGGCCGCGCCGTTACTCCATCCAAAGATTGATAATTGCATCTACATCCTCATTTGTCACCATGAAGTCTGCATGGTGCAATTGTTTGATTGGGTCCCTTGTTGGCTCTAGGATTATATTATGCGCTTTAGCTTGAAACTTGATAAATGCTGCGTACTTGTGCACCGTCGCAGCACGGATTCGGTGGGATCGACGGATAACATCACGTAAAAAGAACGCAATGTTGTTATCCTTCTGTCAATTGTTGTCCACCTTATATTCCCACAAATTATGGTACTTTGCACCAAGGCAAAGTAGTGGGACCATTGGAAGGGGTTTTGGTAAGTGAGTTGCGCAGCGTCGCGGCAGCTACGCAAGCTCATGCAGTACCGCGCAAGGCCAGATCAGCGCGATGGGAAGAAGAATAACCGTTTTGAATATTTTATAGATTATTTGACCAATTTTTGTCACAATAGGTCATTAGCCATTATAAGTTAGTTAGAAGTGGACCTTCAATGTAAAGGCGCAAGCCTATTTATAGAACTAGTTTTGCAATTGAATAGATAGCATGATCGATTGGATTGATCGACAACCTTATGATTATTGCATGAGGTCTAGTGCGATCTAGTTTTGAAGAATTTTCTGTTGTATCTGTGATCTATCTGGGTTATTTTCTGATGTATTTAGCCTCCGGTTGTGGAGAAGAATTTTCCTTTTGGATCATTTGCACAAAGTTTATGGCAGTTGTTGGACAAATCTTGTCTTTTTCTGTGATGATGTTGTGATATTTTTTATTATGATGCTGTTGTAATCTAGATCTGTTATGATGCTGTGAGCTGTTATAATGTCACCATGGTATATTCCATTTATGTTATATTGATGTTGATGTGATCTGTTTTAAGTCTATTACATTTATGTTGCATTATGAGTTGAGATGTTTTATAAATGATGCTGCTGCACTAGCGATACTAAGACAAATGTATGGTGCAATCTGTAGTTATTGAAATGAGTTAATGTCGAATGCATAGTTTTGGATCCAATATTTATGTTGTCTCCCTCTCGAATCCCATATCCTTTGTCCTCACTGCCGGAAACTCAGTTTTGACATCTCTCCCTTGACCATCTCGGGTGAGACTTTGTCTGCTCTGTGGATGTTGTTGGGAAGGGTAAAACCTATATGAGCCAGTGCTTAGGGAGATCACGTAGGTTGGGCATCGACAGAGTAAGAACCCCTGTTGACAAGTATTTGTTGGTGGGTTTCTTCAACAGGGACATCCATCTGTATGTAGTCTGATGGGTTACCCCACAAAGTGAAAGAAATTAAGATCAATAGCCAGGAATAGTGGAATTTGTAGGTGGCCTTGTGTTGGGCTTGTGTCTCATCATCTATGAGTTTGTTTAGTAGGTAATACAACCAATTGAATACTCCACCTAGCGCACACAAATATGTGAGTTCCACCACCGTTGCCAAGCATTGATAGGGTCTCATCGTGTGGAGCAACTTAGAAGATAGGATCTTTGCAGCGACACGCACACTTCTTTCATGGATGGGCCCAATTAAGAAGCCTCGACCCACTCATTGAAGGTTATAATTCTGCTTGATAGGTTTATTGTCTTGCTTGGCCCAGTATGGTGCAATATCATCTCCTTCATTTGGGAGGCCAGTGATCCTTGAAATTAACTCGGCGTTGACTGGATATGATCGATCTAGCCATAGGCATCCTCTGTGGAAGTAGACCAGTAACTGATTCATGTAAGTGTCGACTTGTATTCTATCGTTGAAGTGAGGCATAAACAACATGTTTGTCAAATCTGTGTGGGAAAGTCCCTCGGCCCACTCCATTAGCCTGAGCACCTGGGCATCACTTGTGGTGGACTGCTCCACGACTAAGCAGTCTGTTATCTAGAATCATTCCTGTTGTTGAGTGTCAAAGTCCTGGAAACTCAACCTATCCAACTCAGGAAGGATATCCTTTAGCAAGGGGACGCTGTTAGGAATTCGTGGTGCTACTAGAGTAGTCACCGCCTTCTTTGGGATATCCCTCTCCTCTGCATCAGTTCTCCTTGGCCGAATGTAATGTGGGAAATTTGGATCAACTCACTCTGATTCTGTCCCTCTTTGCAGTAGTGAGTCTTCTTCCATGACATCCTCTACTTCTTCTCCAATAGGTTCCTTTCCTCGTTCATTCGTGACAGTCGTAGCCTTGTATTTTCTCTACTGCGATGGTGGTGGTCTGAATGCCTCGCTTGGTTGCTTCTTGTTGGTCTACCTTGGCTTTCTGACAGGTGCTACAGGTGCTCAAAGTGGCCCCAGAGCAACTGGCATTCCCTGAACTGGGTTAGGCACAACACGTGTACCGGGGGTTGGGATGGTAGCATGACCAACCCCTTTGACAAGTTGTTTGTGTGTTCTTTCCATGGGGTAAATTTTTGGTTGTTGTTGCGGTTACTGTACCTAGAGGGACTATATTTCTTCTTCCTCGTCAATGGGGCAACTAGAGATAACAGTTGCATCCTGTTCCTCACTCTCACTGGGGATGTTAATTACCATGGACGTTAGATTACTTGAACAAGGATAACATTGTTTATCTCTATAATCATGTAGCTCTAGTTCTCTCAGGCCTCACTGTGCATAAAATAATGCTTGATGGGAAGGCCAAGTATCTATATGGCCCTTTGTGTCCTGCAATCATCATTTGATGGGAGTTTGAGGTCTAATCAATCTCCTAGGTTGCTTCTGCTGCCTCATTCTTCATTAAATTCTACAACTCGCTTTATGGGCTGTACCTGTCAGCCCAGTTATGGAAGTTATGTTGAGGATGGGTGATGGGACCAAAAAGTAAGCCGCCCTTTTCCTTGTACTATGTCAAATTAATGTCACTTAGCTGTTACATATGCCAGAATTTTCGCTAGAGATTCTTTGTCTAATGCCATCTAGCCTATCATTTCTACTTTTTGCATCCTTTTACCGCTTTTTTCTTTGTCCCGTGTGTTAACAGACTTTTTCTTTGTTCCCTTTTTCCACGCAAGTGACACCTTTTGCACATATTCCTTCTTCTGCATAACTTTCCTCTTCCATGTAGTTATCTTTGTCTGCACAGATCTCCTTGTCTGCGTAGCCTTCTTCTATACCTACAGCGTGCTTCCTTTTGTGTGTTTGTGCTTATGCAATGGATTGATTCTTGTGCATTTCGTCACTTGCATTTATTTCTTGCACTTCTATGTTGGTTCTATCGCCGCCCTGTGACAAGGTAGGTTACGTCCTTTGGCCTCTCATCTTTTTTTTTTCAATTCTAACCCGGGATGTTATGCATGTCGTAGTACGGCTTCACGCGACTGTCATTCACCATACCTGTGACAGAGGTACCATCTAACTTTTGGAGTTTTACTATGCCCACATTAGTGATGTGCGTGATCCTATATGGCCCTAGCCAATGTGTCTTAAACTTGCCTAGGTGCTTGAAATATTTGTTGTCATATAGGAAGACAAGTCCTCCTTCTTCTAATTGCTCAACCCTAATATGTCGATCATGCCATGCCTTTTTTCGATGCATACTTGGTTTAGCATCTGGTCACAAGGGTATTTTTATCTCCCTTAAGTCTCCCACTATTCCCCTCATTTCTGAGAAGTTGGTAGGGAATACGTCCTTATAGTCATTCAGTAGATCCATGATCTTTACAACTGCTCCTTCGTCCCAATAATCTCTGATATTGGTGAACTTCGGGTTCTTTGGCAACCGATATGTACTTTCTTGATTTTCAAGGGATCGATGAACTGGTCACTTGAATTGCTACTTCCTTCTACTTCTCGTGTGCCCTCTAATTCTGGTATGTTGATGTTAGTTGGATTATCATTTGGGTATTTGGTTAAACTGTGGCATGTCATCCACTGCTGAATGGTTACACTGCATTGGTGAGAATTAGCCTCTTTGGTAGGGATCTCAGCAAATATCTTCTACTTTTCTGCTTGAAGCACAGCATCAAGTGTAGGGTTCTCATCAACAAATTCAAATGTATGCGCAAACTGCTTAGCAAGTCTTTCCCAATCTTGGTTTCCTTGTCATAGCTCCATAGAGGTATAACAGGTTATATGTTTCATTTCCAATGTGTGTATGAAATGATGGACCCACTCCTTCCGTGGATATTCTGCAAATACCGGGAAACAACGGTTAAGATGTTCAATTGGGTTCATCTATCCTGAATACTTATGGTTTGCAAAAGTGACCTCTTCTCCAAGCCTGACTTCCATCAACCTTATACACTATGTCCAGTCTGTTATAGACTTCTTATGTGCACCCCACCATCTAGAGGGAATACCTTTTAGTGCATGATCGAGCACAGAGAAGTGTTGCGATTCTATTACGAGTTCTTCAAATATATTTAAGAAAGTCACAAGGTCGAATAAACCCTCATAGGTGGGTAACTCCCTTGACTCATTCTCCACCCGTTGCACAGACCTTGTAACTCTTGCACACCTTCTCATAGAGACTTCGTGCAATCTATTTTTCCATCCCTCTAAGCCTCTCTTGAGTTAGATGTGCCGGAACTAGCACCTTTCCAGCTTAGGTTTCCATTTGCTGTCGGTTTGATATAATATTCTTGCATAGCTATGATATTGTAGATCTGGTCGAGATAGTCACCTTGTCCCTCATTATAGACAGGCTCAATGTATCTCTGTCCCTCTAATGGATCGATGGGTGATACTACCCTCATTTCCTCATCTTCGAATGATAGAATCCATTTCTTGAAATTTATGATGGTCTGACTGTCTATGGCCCAATCTATTCCCAACAGAGGGGGGTATGGGTTCATGTCATCAACAATGTTAATAACTTCAAAGTCTGCAATTGTGCGCAACCCTTCGACATCGACGAAGACATTTCTCAACCGGCCAATGGGTAGCACCTTTGCCTGAGTGGGAGACTAGTCCAAGCGCGGATTGCCCATACTTTCCCAAGTTTGTCACATCAAAATATTGACATATAATCCAAAGATACAAGATGATATAATCCATGTCATAGTCACCTATCTATGCAGTCATCCTTAACTCACGGCCAATTTTAAATTTTTTTCGTACTTGGTTAACTTTCTTTTTAGGTCGCGGCTCTATAGGTATCTCTTTTATCATTGCTTGCAGTTCTACAATAGCATCTTTATCTTGCATTAGTGTCAAACAATTTGACATAAAGGTTTTTAGTGTACTAACCTTTCGCGGAACCTTCTACGCGGAACCTTCTTGTGGAATATGTGCTGGAACCGTTCAGGCATTTCCTTGACTTCTGTTGGCAAAGGGTTGGGGTTAGTGAGTTGCGCAACTGCACGAGCTCACGTGGTACCGTGTAAGGGCCATTTAGCACAATGAGCAGAGAAGTAACCACTTTTTGAATATTTTATGTATATGTGGGCCCAATTTTGTTGTAATAGGTCAGTATCGGTTAGAAATTAGTTAATAGTTGAACCTTGAGGTGAAGGCATGAGCCTATTTATAGATCCATTTTGTAACAATAAATAGATATGATTTTGGCATTGCATCTGGCACACTCTATGCTAGGGACTGTTCTATCTTGACTGTGATTTTGTCTGGGTTTCTTTTGATGCACTCTCCGGTTTTGGAGAAGGATTGTATGTGGCATATTTGCGCAAGATTAGTATAAGATGTGCTAAGTATGGTTCAATGCTTATCCATTGTCTGTTATGATGCGGCAGTACTAGTTTTTGTTACAATGATGCAATGTGATTTATGTAGATCTGTTATGATGCTATGATTTTGCTTCTGATACAATGATGCGAGTTAGTTTCTCCTTGCTCTATTAATGCAATCTGTTAACTACAGCTCGATGTGATCCCTATGGTTGTTGAATGCGGTATGATGTTTCATGATTAATTTTGTTATAATATAGGGTGAATGCTTAAGTCATGGTTCTCCCTAGTCGGATCCCTATGTCCTCCTTCCCCACTGTATAAATCTTGGTTTTGACAGCTCTCCTTTGAAAGCCTCGGGTGAGACCTCGTCTGCTTCATAGACATTGCTGGGCAAGGTAAAACCTATTTAGGTTAGTGCTCAGGGAGATCGCGATGTAGGATCTTGAGAGAGATGGAACCCCTCGTCGATGAGGATTTGTTTGTGGGATGCGCCAACAAATGGTTCCATTTCCAGGATCGAGTTTCAACTAAGAGGGGGATATGTTCTGGCATCTAAATCGATCAGAGGTCGAGGAGTGGTTTGATCAAAAGTTGCAGGAGTTTGCTGAAGCTGAAAACCAGAACACAAAGTTTTTGACAAGTTAATGGCTGGCTAGATATATCCATGGTGGTCTTCATGAGTGGTATTTTTTCAAATTTTCGGTAGTCTTTCATGAATGGTTGATCAAATTTTCTAAGTAGAAGGAGAATTTCCAAGGAGGAGAACCGACATCTTGGACCCCAGAATTGATCCAGGCACTGTAGGAAACTAGCAACAAGGCATCGCGGGAAGTTGAGGTATGGTTGGATAGTATCTTAGAGGGATACATCACTGAATTTGCTATTGATACTAATAAATCTTTTAGCAAAGTAGAAAGGAATTTTTTTAGTGCACCTCGTGGCCGGTTCTTATTGTCGCTACAACTATCGACTAAGAAACTAGTATGTAAAAAAGGTATCCTAAAGATGGACCAAGAGTAGTGGACCTTCGGTGTGTGGGGCATGTAGGCACTGCGACCGAAAGGAGGGAAATGCATAAGGAAATAAGGGGTAGATGGGCATGAGTTCTGGTGAGAATATAAAGGTCGTAGAAGAAACAAGTGGTTGTATGAGGGGAGGAGCAAGGTTTCAAAAAAAGAGGCAGAGGACAGGAGAAGGTACTGCTGAAGTCGAAGTGCAATACAGTGAAGAACAACCACATGGGATGAAGCGACATTTCTATGAAGACAAGGATATACAAGTCCAGGATACACCCGAAAGAACAACAGGATCAAACCCCAACAGCAGTGTGCCTACCCCTTTGCGCACTACTCCACCACACGGAAGGAACGTGCATTCTATGTCGACTTTCCCGACGTGTCAACAACAATCTAGTAATAGAGCACCAGTAGGAGGAACAAGGCCTATGATGGTGGGTGACGGGATGAAGTTTCCAATATTCAATGGAAATGGCACTGATGATCCAGAACAATACTGGTTCTTATGTGAAGCTATCTGGACTACTTGAAAAAATGCTGATGATGATGTTAAGAAAATTCAGCTAACCACTACTTTGAGGGGCCACGCATTGGAATGGTTTATGAGATTCACACGAGTGCCTTAGGGAGGTACTGTAAAAACATTGGATGAGATTAGGATAGGAATATTTGAGGAATTTAAGAAGCTGAAGTCTAAAGCTTAGTACATTACTAAATTGAAAGAGATCAAACAATTCCCCAATGAAACAATTTGGGATTTTGATCAACGATTTAAGACATTGATGGCTTGGGTCAATTTTCAAATGAGTGATGTTCAACACAAAGAATGGTTCATTGTAGTGCTTTTTCTGCATATTCAAAAACCTTTAATGCAGCAAAACATTTCGACATAGAGCAAGGCTCTATAGACTGCGATGAAACTGGAAGCATCACCAGTAGGAGAAACTGTTGTTGGAATGAATCAAATTCAGGTGCATCTGGCCAATCTAACGCTGTAGCTATAAGACATCAAAAAAGCCAAGGAGGATTTTGATGATATTTGGTGTACTCATTTCCATGCAAATGGACATACCGAGGATACATGTCCGACGTTTCAAAATTATTTGCTATCAGGAGCCCCTAATCCGTTGAGTAGTGCTGGTGCACCATGGTGTCGTATCTGCCAAGTCTATGGGCATTGACACGAGAACTGTGATTACATGCAGAAGATGTTTACCAAAGCAAAGAGCTTGTACTGTGCATTGTTAGGATATTTAGACACTTACGACTTAGTTAATATCAACTTGTGTAATATATCCGTTAGGTAAAATTATGTTTCTTTAGTATGCATTTGTAAATATTCTAATATGATGGTCACGATATGTTCTAGACATAGAGTGATCCGACAGTTCAACTTCTCTTAGATCATACCTACCATTCATCCGTGGCTTAACACCTGATTGGTCTATGATCTCTATTTAAAGAGCATAGAGGGTCCTTGGCTAGTTGATCGATTATGAGAAGCTCATATGTAACTTTCTTTCTTTTGCATAATAAATTACTCCAAGTAGCTATTTGGCTGGGGCCATGGACTGTTTCACTCTTGAGGGTTTTAACCACGTGACAAACATCGGTGTGTTGATCTGTGATCTATTTGTGTGAAGCGGTTGCTGAAGGTGTTCAGTCTTTTGGGAGTACTCTGTGTACCCGAACATGGTATCAGAGCTTTTATAAAGAGCCGCTTTCAGTTTTGATCTAGATCTGGAACAGGTGTTGCCGAAACTTTGAAAGGGTTTCTGGTTCTAGATTTTCTGTGCATTTTTGGCTTGTGGGAGCTGTTCCATTGTGTTTGAAGCCCTGTTTCCATTGGGAAATAGTTTTCATTTAGTCGAAAATTGTTTCTGTTTGTTCCAAAAATACCCATTTCGACAAATCTGAAGGTATAATGTTACAGTGATGGATTTGTTTTTTTTAATATCTCATATTTTATCATTTTATTATTAGATCTTTTATGTCTTAGTCTCGGACTATTATTTTCCTTGACTGCGTATGCTCTTTGCCATGCACCTTGCGCGATCGCAGCGAATCAAAAACAGTAAGGGAAAGTTTTTTTTCGTGTCTTCTCGGCTACGTATGTTCATTGCTATGCACCTTGTGCGATCATGACAAATCAGAAACAATGAGAAAACTTGAAAACATAGACTTTCCGGGTAAGCTAACCAAGATCTAACCCCATTGCGTGGAATTTTTTTGTTTTTTTTTGTTTTTGTGTGATTTGCAGGAAAATAAAGCAAGCACGGAAAATAAGAGAGAAGAGGAAAAAAAAAAGAAACCCTTCCTCTTTCCATACTTTTATGTACCTTTTAAACTTCTTGGTCCAAAGTTGCTTTACACCTTGATAAGTCTTGAGTTTAAGTCTTATCAAGCTACTTTTTAGTGCATGCAATTTCTATTTTCAAGTTACTTTATTGTCACTCATATAAATAAAATAAAATAAAAGTGAGTCACTTAAGTCTTTTAATTTATTGCCGCACTTTTTAAAAGTCACATTATTGTAAAAGTGAACATCACTTATTCTACAAAAGTGATTCACTTCAAAGCAACTTTATTGTAAAAGTGACTGTCAAATGTTGATCTTGGGAAGATGGGGCTTCTTTTTTAGTTGGTCAAGTTAATATCTGCCACGTCACTATTGGGGACATTTTCAACACTTTCTTTGATCAAGCATAACTTCATCATCCGGAATCAGCTTTAAGTGCCATTTTTTTTAAAACTGCATATTTTTTTGAGCTCTTTGCATCCAAATACTTAGTTTCTATTATTTCAGCCATAATTTTATAGTATGTCCGTCCCTTTTGATATTATACTTGCAAGTTCTAACTATTTCTCATGGAAATCTCGTATGGAGGATGTTCTGTGAAGTAGGGGAATTTTCAGGATAACCTCAGGGAAAGAAACAAAACCCACTGATGATGATAATAAAATTAAATAGGAAAATTGATGTGATGAAGCTCGTGGATTGATTGGGATGTCAATCTCTATTGATTTGAGATTCCACATATCTGGAATTGATGAACCTAATCTCACTTGGGAAAAGTTGGAATCTGTGTTTGGTAAACACAATGAAATTCGGGGTCATCAACTTGAAAATGAGTTGCTTTCCTTGAATCCAAATGATTTTTCATGCATTCAAGACTATTTATCTAAGTATAAAACTCTTAGACTATTATGTGCCGAATGCAATATTAAGAAAGAAGACAAATAATGTATTTATCATATTCTTTCAAAACTTGGACCTGCATATTCTGTTTTTGTATCTACATTCTACTCCATGAAAGAATCCGTGAATGCAGCTAGCTATCAAGAGCCTAGCCTTGAATCCTTTTGTGATTCCTTAATTAGAGAGCAAGATAAGCTCATTCATCTTGGAATAATTAACAATGTAGATACATCTGGGAAAGCCTTATTGTCCCAACAAAAAGAAAAGTCCAAGCCTCCCAAGAAACATAATTTTTGCAATAATAAGCCAAACAACAAGGGTCCCAAACCCTCTCATTCAGCTCCTCCTTTAAAAAATGACAAAGTATCCAAGTAAAAAGAAAAGAAGACTGAGTGTCAATGCAATTTTTGTGGGAAATATAATCATGATGAATCTAAATGTTTTAAGAAGATGGTAGCCTTGGAAGCAGCAATGAAGAAGCACCACATCAGCCTAGATTCGTCTTCAGAATCTACCTCTCATGGACATGCACTTTGT
>LPNX010734007.1:131575-181860 GCA_001517045.1 Pseudotsuga menziesii
CAAAAATCCTCAAAATATCCTTGCCACTAGAACTGTTGATGATATTACCAGGTTGTACAAATTTAACAACTTTGGGTCATCACCTTTTCCTTCAATTTTTGTTGCTCATTGTGATAACTTGAGCAAACTTTGGCATGAGCGATTTGGTCACTTAAATTATCGCTCATTGCAACAACTATGTAAAGACAATATGGTGACTAGTCTTTCACTGGTATCTTGCAAGGATGGTGTTTGTTTCGGTTGTGTACTCGTAAAACATCATCGAGACAGTTTTGACAAACGTGCCTCTTGGCACGCCTCGGTTCCCTTGGAGCTTGTGCATAGTGACTTGTGTGGCCCTCTTTCATCTACTTCATTTTCTGGTTTTAAATATTTCTTAACTTTCATTGATGACTACTCCAGACGCACTTGGGTTTACTTCCTAAAACTTAAGAGAGAAGTATTTAACATGTTCTTGGCCTACAAGGCCCCTGTTGAAAAACAATCTAGTCATCAAATTATTAAGTTAAGATCTGACAATGGAGGAGAATATTTTAACAACAAGTTCACTACTTTTTGCACTGAACAAGGAATCCAACAACAGCACACTGTTCCATATACAGTGACAACAAAATGGTGTAGCTGAACGGAAGAACAACACTTTAAAAAAAATGGCTAATTGTATGATGCAATCTAAGGGACTAAGTCTTCAATATTGGGCGGAGGCCATAAATTGTGCAAATTACATAGTTAATCGCACACCCACTAAAGTTTTACAGGGTATAACACCAGAAGAAGCATGGAGTAAAATTAAACCAGATGTAAGTAACTTTCATTTGTTTGGTTGTGAAGTATGGGCTCACATTCCAGATGAAAAACAGAGAGCATTGCAGCCTAAAAGTGAAAAGCGCATATTTGTTGGATATTCTGAAGATGTAAAAGGTTATAGACTTCTTCAACCACATTCTCATGATATAATCATTAGAAGAGATGTTAAATTTGATGAAAATCTCTTGACCTAGAAGCCTAACTTGGTGGGTGTGCCATCTTTGGCCTGCGAGCCTGATTCAGTGATTGTGCCTTCTTCTTCTTCTTCCAGCTTCCTTGACAGGTTTCCAACTCTAGTTTCTGATGATGACAGTGAGGATGAAAATCCACCTTTACCTTCTCATGTTCCTCCAATTGCACCAGCACCAATACTTCCTCGATGGGTCCGTTCAACATGTGAAGTAGCTGGTGATCTTGCCGGTGATCCTAGAGATCAACATCGAACACGTTCTCAGTTTTAGTGAGCCTCTTCTCTTTTGGCTCAAGTTTCTGAGAATCATGATCCATAAAATTTTGTAGAAGCTTCAGGAAATCCATATTGGGATGCAGCTATGGATGAAGAATATCGTTCCTTAATGGCGAATGATACTTGGGATCTTGTTCCTCTTCCAAAAGAAATAAAACTTGTCAGCTGTAAATGGGTCTACAGAACTAAGTATGCATCAGATGGAAGTGTTGAAAGAGTTAAGGAAAGGTTAGTTGCCAAAGGTTTTTCCCAAGTTGAAGGGATTGACTACAATGAAACCTTTTCCCCTGTAGCAAAAATGAACTCCATCCACCTTGTTCTTTCCCTTGCAGCCTTACATAACTGGGAATTCCATCAAATGGATGTCAAGTCTGCCTTCTTACATGGTGATTTACATGAGGAAATTTACATGGAACAACCTCCTAGATATGTTCAGGATCACTCTAGCCTTGTTTTTCTCCTTAATAAATCCTTATGTGGCCTTAAGCAAGCTCCTAGAGCTTGGTATGCCAAAATGGATAGCTTTCTCCTTGACACTAGTTTTTCTAGATGCCATTCTGACCCCAATGTCTATACCAAGAAAGTAGGAAACCATCTCATCATACTTGTTCTTTATGTTGATGATCTTATCCTTACTGGTAGTGACCCTAAACTTATAACCCATGTGAAATCCAGTCTTAAGCAAAATTTTGAAATGTCAGACTTAGGACATTTGCATTATTTTCTTGGTCTCCAAGTCTTGCAAACCAAATAAGGAATCTTTCTTTCCTAGTCTAAGTATGCTTGTGACCTTCTTCATCGCTTCCACATTGAAGATTGTAAACCAGCCCCTTCTCCCTTCCAGTCTGGAGTCAAACTTTATACCACTTGTACTTCCCCTGAAGTAGATGCCACCTTGTATCGTTAGCTTGTTGGTAGTATTTTACACTTGACTCATTCCCGTCCTGACCTTTCCTTTGCTGTTGGTCGTGTTGTCCATTATATGCAAACTCCTCATGAAATGCACTGGAAAGAAGAAAAAAGAATACTTCGATATATTCGAGGTACAATTCAGTTTGGGATTCATTATAGTACAGGGGGGAAACCTTTGTTGGTTGGTTTCACTGATTCTAATTGGGCCGACGATCCTAATGATCGAAAGTCTACTGTAGGTTATGTTTTCAGTCTGGGATCTGGACCTATCACTTGGGCTTGTAAGAAACAACAAGCACTTGCTCTTTCGTCAGCAAAAGCAGAATATCAAGCCGCAATTAATGCCAGTTGGGAAGCTTTATGGCTTCGACAGATCCTTTCAGAGTTTGGATTCGAGCAGCAGCAGCCTACTCCACTTTGGTGCGACAATCAAAGTGCCATCAAGCTTTCCAAAGATCCAGTGCCATCAAGCTTGTCGGTCAATTGGACTTGATGACACGAACTGTCGTGCTTATGATTTTCTCGAAGAAAGGACATATGATTCATACTTTGTGAAAAGGGAGGAACCCCGGACAGTGCAAGCACCGCTACAAGTAACGCAGCCAATAGTATAGGTACCATACACACCACTGCCTCTATTTCATTTCATCCCTACGCAACCTCAGCCGCAAATAGTCAGACAACCACAGTATATCCAGGTGCAGCAACCACAGTATAATTAACCACAAGCTGCAAAATATGTTCAGCAGCAACCGAACCTTCCATAGTAGCAGCTGGCTCAACTGTAGTTCCAACAGGGAGGAAACCGTGGAGGCTTTAGGGGCTGCGACGAAGGCTTTGGTCGAGGAAATGGCCGAGGTCGGGAATCTATTCAGTGTTATAGATGCGGGGTATTTGGGCACTATCAGAGAAAATTTACTCATGCGCAGTGTACATACTGTGCAGCTAATAATCATAACATGAAAAATTGTCCTCAGTGTATCGCAAAATGGTAGGTTGGCCATATTCCCTAGTTGTAGAACACCTAGAATCAGAATCAGCCTCTATTCCAAGTACAGAATTAGCCACCCCTGCAAGGTCAAATCCCACCATAGAATCAGAATTCGACTCAGAATCCACCCTAGGCTCAGAATATACTAATGAATCAATCTATGAATCAACCACTGAATCAACACCCACCAGGAGCTCAAGCCTAGAACTTGCATCAAGGACCGATAGTTGCATCAATCCATGCAAAACCGAAGATGAAGGATGCCAATGTCAGGATTGTCACTTGTGCTAGCATGACAGCGGTTGATGATGGACCATGACAACCTGTTCGACTTGCTGGCAAGAAAAAGATTGCATTTGATATTGCAACAGAAAAAGACACTTTCTTTGAAGCGAAGCAGACGATTGGAAGGAATTCGGGTAAGATGCCAATTATTGGCATGCCTTTTTCTTTTGACCCATCTGTAGAAGCAAGACCATCGCGGTAGCATGGCACTCTGCGTAAGTTTTTTGAAAGTTGTCTATCAATGGCAAAGGACTCGATGGCCCTTGTCGAGATTGAGACATTGTTGCACCTTTTGAATAAGATAGTGAAGGATTCTCCTGTGAATTCCTTGCAAAAAAGAAAGACATGAAAGGAAATGAGGATGAATATCCATATTGGGGATTATGAGCTTGACTCAGTCATATTGGACCTTGGATGTGATGTCAACATTATGATGAAGAAAACTTGGAAATCGATGGGGAAGCCAACGCTAGGATGGTCACCAATGTAGCTGCGGTTAGTAAATCAGGTGAAGGTTCAACCCATCGATCGTGTTTCAAATTTGGTTGTCAACATTGAAGGTATGAAAAAGCATGCTGACTTTGATGTGATAGAATTTGTAGAAGATGGTGGTTCCTATCCAATGCTACTAGGAATTGGGTGGGCTAGTCATAGAATGGCACTTATCAACTTCAAAAACTGAGTTATGACACTTGAGAACCAGGATGTTAGGGTCATTGCTCCTATGGACCCTCAGGAAGGACGGAGCTATATTGAACCAATGAAATATAAAGTTAGGAGAAGTTGGGATCAGGCATACAACATCTCAGAGGACTACATCCATCCCACTATCAACGATGAACTTGGATGGTGCAGTGCAAGTTTCATGTCCGCAGATTCTGATGATGCTCTAGAAAATTGGTAGAATCGGTTGCATGAGGTATCATTCCAGAAGTGTGGGTTAATTACGCAGTCTCTCCGACATGTTGCAACTAAGATGGTCGAGTTGCCCATTTATGAAGGACTGTTGGGACTATGTGAGTTATTTCAAGAATTTGAAAAGAAAATGTTGGAACCACAAAGGATATTGGCTCTTGATGTAGCACTAAAGGCTCTTGATGTAGCACAAACAAACGATCCACGACTTGGAGCAGTGCCATAGACTAATGATGGTACGTTTTGGTGATGTAGAGGTTTACCATGCTAGGAGATATGATGGATAGAATGACCTCGCCAGTCATTTGATTCAATGTCAGACGTTATGGACATCGCGACCCAGAGATGAGAGGGTTCACATTTTTGTTCATACTCTCGAAGAAATGCCACGGTCCTAGTATGTAGCAGCAGAGTTGCATAGAACTATTAACAATTGGGAGGAGTTGTCAGTTTTCTTCATGCAAACATTTAAATTCTAAGATGTCGATGCTGAGGTATGTAATTCTTTACAAATTATCTGTGACATAGTACTAAAAGTCACCCTTGTCGCATGCTCAGTTGATCCCCATGAAAATTGCTTCGTCCAATCCATGATGATGTTCTACAACTTGTCTGGGGAACCTAAAGGCAACGACGAGCTACAAAATGTTAATATCCTAGAGTCTGAGGGAAGTCGCAGTGTTGCAGTTCCCGACATATGAATGGACTCGATGAACCACCCACTGCGCATTAGGAAAATTGGCATTGGGATGATAGAAAACCCGAAATTTGCCAATGTTGGGGACTATTGGGGAAAAGAGACGATAGCCAAAATCACAGATCTACTGCATGAATTCCAGGATCTGTTCCCTACGCAGTTTTCCAAGATGAAGGGGATCCTTGGCGATTTGGGAGAAATGAAGATTCTGCTCAAGCCGGATGCAAAACCAGTCTGCCAGAGGCCATATAGACTGAACCTGTGGTATAAGGATCACATGAAAATTGAGTTTGATAGGATGCTTAACAATGGGATCATCGAGCCGGTAGAAGAATCAGAGTCGATAAGCCCGACGGTGGTCCCAGACAAGAAGAATGGAGAAATTTGCATCTGTGCCAATCTAAGAAAATTGAATGATCCATGTATGCACGACCCGTTCCTGACCCCTTTCACAGATGAAGTCCTGGAAGGTGTAGATGGCCAGGAGGTATATTCCTTCACAGACAGTTTTGCTGGCTACCACTAGATCCAGATTGCGAAGGAGGATCGCCATAAGTCTACATTCATCACCGAGTGGGGTTGTTTCCAATATAATGTCATGCAATTTGGGATGAAAAATTCCCCCATCATATTCTCCCGTGTCGTTGTCACAGTCTTTAAGGATTTTATTCAGAAGTTCCTGCAGGTCTATATGGACGACTGGACCATCTACGGGTTGGATAAAGACCACTTGGAAAATCTGTGATTAATGCTGGAACAATGTCGACAGCATCATATTGCATTGAATTCCAAGAAATGTATTACTTGGGCACATCGTCTACAAAGAAGGTCTATTGGTAGATCCGACAAAGATTGCGCTGATCCTCAGTTTACCACCGCTAATGAATGTAAAAATGCTTCGAGCAACACTAGGCCACACAGGCTACTATCGCAATTTTATTAGGGGATATACTGCGATTACTGCTCCTATGGAGAGGCTGCTAAAGAAAGATGATGCATTTGAATGGACTTAGGAATGTCAAGGAAGATTCGACACCCTGGAGGCCAAGATGGACTCTGTACCAATACTGTTTTTTCTGGGCTGGAACAAGGAATTCCATGTACACGTTGATGCCTCTTCTACTGCGATGGGGGTCATTCTTACGCAACTAGATGAAGGAGACTTGGATCATCCCATAGCATATGCTAGTAGGAAGTTATCATTTGCTGAACGAAATTACACCACGACTGAAAGGGAAAGCCTGGCAATGGTATATGCTCTGCAAAATTTTAGGAACTATTTATTGGGTGGACACTTTAAGATGTTTACTGATCATTCAGGTTTGCAATACCTAATAAATAATCCTGTGTTGGGGGGGAGAATCTACAGGTGGCTGCTTTTGTTCCAAGAATTTGATTTTGAAATAGTGGTAAAGCCAGGACGGTTGAACGCTGGCCGAGATCATCTGTCACATATTAAGAATGGTGAAGAACCAACTAATTTTAACGATGGGCTTCCTGACGCGCAATTATTTGGAGTTGAAATCGTTGACGATTATTATGCCCCCAATGTTCAGTTTTTATCTAGCGATGTTGGCCCAGAAAAGGGGCATAAGAAGTAACTTCATGCACGCAGTGAAGAAATATGTGTGCACGAGCAATGGAGGCCAAGGAAGAGTGCAAAGGATGAAAAGGGCCTGCGAAGGTAGGACAAGGAGTGTGCAACAAAGGAAAGGCAAGCACAAATGTGCGCAAAAGGGAAAATGGCCGAAAAGTAGCATATACAGGATCCAAATCATGGCCATATAAGATGACATAAGCCTGCAGCTACGCATGTGCGAGAAGATATTTGTAATTCAAGATGATAGTGCCTCTTGTCAAATCATGATCACCATAGCTGTAACCAGAGGGGTGGATGATGGTGACAATTAACAGACTTCCTATAAGCAGTCGACCCAGCAGTGGTCATGTAAATTAGTATAAATAGGAAGGATATAATGGGTAGAGGGTTGGATTTTGTTAGTTTCAATTACATAATAGGTGGATAGGCGATAGATATATACAGTTGTAGAGGGAAGGTCTAAGCAAGGGTAATTAGGATAATGGGATGAAAAGAAGCTCTGTTAGAGTGGTGCAGACGCGAGGAGAGTTGATCCATGCTGTGTGCAGATCTATAGATAGTAGCAGTAGATTAGGAGAAATAAGACAGAGAGCATGAGAACCATGAGTCTGAGCTTAAAGAAATATCTCTAGATTAGTCTGCATCCTGCAAACCGCAAGGTGCTATATCCTTTCTCATGCCAGATGAAGAGCACCTTGGTGGTTTTTCCCAGATGGGTTTTCACTTTATTTCTTGTGTTTAATGGAATGATTGATGTGGTGAATGTTTATGTGATTGATTAGTAGTTATTTCCTATGTAATATTAGCATGGTTTAGTTCTTGTTATTTATTTTAATTAATGGATGGATGTAAGGAACATTGTGTTTAATTAACGTTGTATAACTGTGCATCGTCATTCTGGTTACATCTTGTTATGAACCCTATCACAAGTTCTAGAGCTGATAGACCTGAGTCAGCTATGCCGCACTAGTTGCGCCAGCTATGAGGAAGAGCAGAAGACCAAGTTGTGTGTGATGACATACTGTTGTGCTTAGTCGTGTAGGTCCAACTCCTATGTTTGGTCACCCTGCTGCCTTCGTTGAGCCCTTGGTTGCGAACCAAGGGACTATAATTCCCTGACAATTATGGAAACTTGGTTCCAGTGGTTACCCATCTATGAGATATCTCAGGTGAGGCTGTGCCTAATTTGTAGGTGTTGTCGATGGGGCTTTCCCTATCGGGCCAGTATCTTGGGTATTTGTTGGATCAACAGGCTGCGCAGGACCTGGGTCATGCGAGAAGGGAAAATCGACCAACAAATGCTTCCATTGTTGGGACCCTTTTGATTGAATCAAGGAAAGGTGTGGCACCCAATGAAGGAGGAGATAGAAGACTGACTGGAGGCTAAAATTATGGCATTTGCACAAGAAGCAAGTGCAGGAACATAGTTTAGTGTAGAAAGATGGTTGGATGATTATATTTACTCTGATATTCGTGATATCTTCTTCAATGAATTCCCTATTCTACTACATGAATGGATGGTAGGATTGGCTTCTAGGTGGACCAACTACTAGACAAGGGAGATTACTGACTAGAGTGACCAATTGGCTCAAGAGGTAACCAATGTAAGTAACATTGTATCAAGAGCTGTTGATTTTTGAGTTGATAGTATATTGAAAGGATATATTACTGAGTTTGCAATAGATACTATAACTTCATATAGTGAGGCTGAATGAGATTTCTTCCAAGGACCAAGAAGGAGATACTTGTTAAGTATAAGTACTTGGATAAAACTACTTGCTTATGAGAAAGGTGTTTTACACCTAGATAGTTGAACTGTGTGTTTGGGAAGGGGCTATTCTGCTAACTAGCAGGTAAGAACATGGGGAAGATGCATAGATATGTTCCCCAGAAGAACAGAACCTGAACTTGGGGATGAAGTTCTAATAAGTGGGAGAATATTTAGGTCAAGAAAGAGAAGGAAAATCGAAAGGGGTCGACGGAATCCCAGTATGTTCGCAGGAAGTGAACATGAACTTCGGTCGTGTGAAGACGAGGGGCTTACAATGAAGAGGAGGACTATAGCCCAATCTCAAAAGGACCTACGGATCAGATAGCTTTGATGAGACCTTAGGATTAGAGAAAAATTATATAACACCAGCCATATCACCTGAGACAAGATCTAGAGCCTCATCCCTTGAAAGAGCCTCTAACTCAGACAATGCTAGTCCTGAAACTAGTATGCCTGAAGGAATATCGCAGTTGAAACNATAACCCCAGCCATATCACCTGAGACAAGATCTAGAGCCTCATCCCTTGAAAGAGCCTCTAACTCAGACAATGCTAGTCCTGAAACTAGTATGCCTGAAGGAATATCGCAGTTGAAACCTGCTCTAGAGAACTTAAAATCCAACCTCATGGCTACCACAGATGTTCGGTTACCTACATTTAATGGGAATTGAACAAAGGACCCAGAACAACATTGGTTTCTTTGTGAAGCTATCTGGATGGTACGCTTAGTACATAATGCCAACATAAAGAAGGGACAAATGATTACGACCTTAAGGAGTCACTGCCTAGATTGGTTTATTAAGTTTTGTGTCCTCCCAATTGCAACAACATAGAAGGCCCTCGAATAAATCTGAGCTGCAATGATCTCATAGTTTAGAAAACCCAAATCAGAGTCCCAATGTATCACTGAGATCAAGGAGATTAAACAAGCCCTATCAGAGACTGTATGGGATTTTAATCAAAGATTCTAGAAACTGATGGCTAAATTAAGCTTCCAAATGTCTGATTTACAACATAAGGAGTGGCTTATTACTGCTTTGCTACCACATATCTGAGGGCCATTGATGCAGCAGAAGATTGAATTGCAGACAGAAGCATTGGAGCTAGCAATGAAACTAGAAGCATTTCCTATTGCTAATGGTACCGCTAGACTGGTCCAAATTCAGTCGCAGCTAGCCAACCTCACACTACAACTTCAGGATAGCAAGAATGGAAAGGAAGGATAAGAGGACTTATGGTGCAAAAAATGTAGAATGGACAGACACACCAAGGATAATTGTCTGACCTTCATGAATTATGTTGCATCTGGTGCACCTAACCCCTTAAATGGGAAAGGGTTACCCTGGTGTCATATATACCAGTCAATAGGTCACCGTGATGAGGAATGTGTGTATTTGCAAAAGGTTGTAAGTACCCCTACAAAATTGTTTTTTAAATTTTGTAGGTCCATAGGACATGATGAAAAATACTGTAGAGCATACCAGCTCTTGAAAGAGAAGACAATTGATACATACTTGATGAAAAATGAGGGGCTTCCCCAAGTTGAATAGGCGCAAGCCTCGTAGCAACCTATGCAATTTCTAGCTAATCCATACCAATAGCTGTATGTGCTTCAATAGCCATACATACAGTCGAACCCCTAACAACAAAGCTACCAGCAGAACCAGTACCTGCAACAACAATTACACCCTCAGGGAAGGGGTGGCAGGAAATTTAGAGGATGAGATGGTGGAAGAGGATTTGGTAGGGGGAGAAGTCCAATTAGCTATTATATCTATGGAAAATTAGGTCACTTTCCCAGAGATTGCTTGGATCCTTCCAGGACATGCTCCTATTGTAAGGGTCAAGACCATAATGTTGAACAATGTCCTCAGCTGATCACAAAGTGGCAAGTAAGAACTGTTGTCGCACCCAATCCCCCACCAAACCTAAACCAGAATGCAAATGTGAATGTTCAGATGATCGTGGCTAAACTACAAGACCTGAACATTGCTGCCGTAACAAGGGAAGACACGACGACTAGAGGGGATCAAGAGAAATCCCAAGAGCAACCACAGCTGCAAGTAAGACTGGCAGCACAAAATAGGGAATCATTGATTGACCTGAAGTAGAAAGAAGTATTTTGGGATGTGCAATTAGACTTCATAATCCCCGAGGTCCCTTCAACTTCAATAGAAGTCAAGGACATGCCAAAACAATTTTGGTACCTATTTCAAAAGAAAGCTTCAAACGAGGTTAGTAAGCTCAGACCTCTTCTGTCAAGTTTATTGACATTAATTCAAGATAAAGATGCTATTGCAAAACTACAAGCAATAATAGATAAGATCCCTATAATACCACCCATTGAGAAGAACGACAATCAAGTACGATGGAAATGTAAGATTGGTCATGAAATGAGAATGAACGTCCAGATATGTGACTATGACATGGATTATATTATTTTAGATCTGGGGTCAAATGTCAATATCTTAACTTTCCAGACTTGGGAAAGCATGGGTAAGCCATGCTTGGACTAGTCTCCTATCCAACTATGTCTTTCCAATTATACAAAGGTGCTACCCATTGGCCGATTGAGCAATGTCATCGTCGATGTCAAAGGATTGCGTACATATGTAGACTTTGAAGTCATCAACATCGTGGATGATAAAAATCCTTACCGTGCACTGCTAGGGATATATTGGTCTATAAATAGTTAAACAATTATAAATTTCAAGAAAAGGATCATCTCCTTCGAATATGAGGAGATGAGAGTGGTATCGCCCATTGATCCATTTGAGGGGCAGAGATACATTGAACCTGTTTATAATGAGGGATAGGTTGACTATCTCGATCAAATATACAATGTTACAACCCTACACAACTATTGTATCAGTCCGACAACAGATGGGAACCTCGGCTAGAAGTGTGCAAGCTCATGTACGTCAAATGCAAGAGAAGCTTTAGAGAATTGGAAAAATAGGCTACATGAATTTTCCATGAGAAAATACGCAAGAGTGACAAGGTCTGTGCAGTGGATGGAGACTGATTCAAGAGAGTTACACACCTATGACAGCTTTACATACACTTTGGATATGGTACCTAAGACCTGCAATAGCTTTGAACAGCGACGACAAGAAACCTAGCAGGTCGTGCCTCAAGTTCTGAGAATTGATAAACACCCCATAATTTAGATAACAAGTGAGAAAAACAAGGAGGGTATTGTTGAAAAGACCAACGATGCTAATGTTCACCTCCACAACAAAGCTACTTAGCAAGACAACATTTCCTGAAACATTGAAGATAGCCTAACTCAATCTAGCAGGCCTAAAACAATGGAACTAAGCAAAGATTATAGAATAACTCCCAAGCATTCAGAGGATAAAACAAATATCCAAATCACAGAGCTCTTAAAACACTATCAGGCCCTATTTCCTATAAATGGAACAGAGAGAAAGGAAATGGTGGAAGACTTAGAAAGGATGAAGATACCTTTGTGATTACAGACTAAACCAACTCAACTGCCAACATGACATTGTTAATATATCAGGGTAAAGCCATTCCCAAAAGGAAGACTTATCCTGCACTATGATAACAGGCTCACTCACCCACTCAAAAAAAGGCAACTTGGCTATGACCGGATACCATCACACCAAATAAGGGTAGAGAAACATCACACTATCAAAAAATCCGATGGTACTAACACCACGAGTTAGGTAGATGGAAATTTCCTGAAACCTTACCGTCGACACGTAAAAAAAAATGATGTAGACTATTCTGTTGCAAGATTATGACAGAACCAACTAGAAGCATGAACACTCAACCACCCAACGGTCACATCATCACATATACCCAAGTGGGAAACCTCAAGTCTCAAAAGACGAAAAGATAGCTAGCTGCCAAGAAGGAAAAATGTACGAATGACAGGCTGGTTAGCATTAATTACCGGATCCATGCCACAAATCTGTACGACTAATTCACTTGCATGGTAGTAAATCAACCCAGTTCAAGGTGCAAGGTGGCATACTATTTGATCTTGACAACCTTTGTAGCACTAATTTCCATTACTGTTATGATAACTACAGCCCGAAGGGTTACCTACATAAATTAATGGAGAAAGCATTGGAAAAAGGAAACCTGTAAGCATGATTAGATCTTCATCTATTGCCAAATCAATGCCTTAATGCCACTTTCTGCTGTTTAAAATATTCGTTCCCCGCAAGAACAATTTTTTGTTATGCACTAACATTTCCAAATCTAAGTTACTACTGACCCACCTCCTAGCACCTGTTTTTATCCCGTGCAAACCCATGGTAATTAACATCCCCAGTGGAAGTGAGGCTGCAGATGCCACTGTCATCTTCAGCTTCCTTATTTAGGAGGAAGTAGAAATACAGTCAATTACAATCCCACACTTGTCTCTGGAGGCTGATGCAATGGCAAGAACTAGGCAGCCACAATCAAATTTGACCCCTGGTTCGCATCCTGTGCCGAACCCATTCCGGGAAACCAGTTATTCTAGGTGAGTCATTTGCATGACCGCAGCCAAAATAAAAGAAACATAAAGTTCCAGATACCTCAAGCAACCGAGGAAAGATTCCTGCTACTTCCCAAGGAACTGCTGATGCTGATAAATACCTCCCACAACAGGAAAATCTACAGAGGGAATGCACCGACCTGAACTTTCCAGCTTGCATTAGACTAAGAATATTTGGTAGGGTACATGCAGACCTTCCAGCAACACTAGTGACAACTTTGATCGCCCCAAGGATCCTTGTTGGCATACCGTTATCGAAGGACATCCTTCCAATGTTAGCTATGTTAAAAATCTAGGGCTACGACACTCGGAAGCAGGAGGGATTACATATAAAATACTGCATGGATATAATACAAGCTGTTGACCCTGCTGTCAAAGTAATTAAAACGAAGAATTGGGATGAGGGATTAGCCACTTCAAGTCTGCTCAACATGTTGTTTATGCCTCATTTTGGGCATAGTACACAAGCCAGTACATATGTAAAGTAGTTGCTAGTCTACTTTCACCAATGTTATTTATGGCTAGACTAGCCATAGCCCATTAATTTTGAACTAATAGCGAGAATTACAGGGCTTCCAAGTGAAGGAAAATACCCTCTGCCTTGCCTTACAAAGAATAATACTCAGGATATTCACTAGAAGCACAACCTTCAATGCACCGAATGGGGATTTGCAATTGGACCTATCTAGGAAAAAAGCATCTGGGTTGCTGCAAAAATACTATCCTGCAAAATATTCCGTAAAGCTGTACCAATGCAATGTTTTTTAGGAGTAATAGAAATTGCATATTTATGTCTGCAAGGGAAGAAATTCAACTGGTTGTAGTATTTTCTCACCACCCTATTCAAAGATGTGATGGTGGCACAACAAAAGGAAGGCCATAAATTCTACTATTCTTGGCTGTTAATTTTGATCTCCTTCACTGTCTGGGCTGACCCCCTAGACTATGTGCATATGGATGTCCTGTTATCCTGTTTGGGGGAAAAATATTAGAATCTATGGGAAGACAAGACTGATGCCAAATGTTAGGATGATAACAATATCGCATTCTTCTTACATGCCAAGGCGCTTCATCAAGTTGTTCGGCAAATTCACCGGATCCGTACCGCAACTGTGCAAAGGTATGCTTCCTTTATCAAATTTGAAGTAGTTATGCATCAGATTAATCTATTTCCTCTTAAAGGTCCACTGTGGCATATCCATCAAGCTAGGTTTGTAGTAACTGGTGATGATGTGGACACCATTATCAAGCTCTGGCCAGAGGAACGGTGTGGCCCACTTGTGAAACCACTTCTTAACGAGCAGAATGTTCAAGAACTACCAATTCACCAAGTAAATGGTGAAGAGCAAGAAGGAAATGATAACCAAGCAGACCCATCCCAAGAAAACATGGATGAGGATGATGATACAAAAGACTTAGAGAACCATCCATCCACACAACTGCAAACTGGGAAATGCACGCAGACCCTAGTGCCTCCTGAGGAAGCTCAATCATCATGCAAAAAGCAGAAAGCAAATAGAGCAGCAGGCGCCAATGCATAAACTAAGGATGACTTGCAAGAACTTGCTACTGCTATGGCGAAAATAGTGCAAGATAACCTAGATGGCCTAAAGACTCAGCAAGCAAATGTAGTTGGCCAAGTCTAGATCCACCTTAATCAGCTAATGGTAGCTGTCAATGAGATTAAACACACAGTGGAAACCAAGGCATATTGTATTGATCCTAACATTCCACTGCTCACAATGCCATGGGAGCCACCAATCAAGGTAATTGATTCAAACGCACACAAAAAGATAGATAACAGCCAGAAAGATAGTGATAGTCCATTGATAGCTCCCACTCATTGACAATCCACTGGCGAAGTCATCCCTGGATATTAGTAGCGTAGTAGAATAATAGTCCTCCCGGTAGCCCCGGACTGGACCCCAGTAGGGACCAGAGACCCGACTCATTTTGACAACCTTTGTTGGGATCGGTCCATAGTCTCTGCATTCTTTCACAAATTCTATAGGCTTGGGAGGGGGTCATGTCTGCTAACCCTCCAAGCAGACTGTTCGGCTCTTAAGGGACTATGGGGAGACCAGGGAGTAAAGGCTGGCTTGTGCTCTCTACTGCTACGTTGATATTTGTCACAATGGGAAAAATCATTCACCTCCACCACTCGGGATAGTAGGGCTTGTCCGGTTTTCAATATGGACAAGTCTTCAAAGTTCATATTTATGGAAAATAGGGTGGGGAGAAGCACACAATAGATGAGAGGAAATCAGGGAAGAATAGCAAGAGAGCAAGCCGCGATAGCCTACAAAAACCACGCGTAGAGCCCTAGGAGCATGAGAATGGTGACCTAGCCTGAACTACTTGGATTTCTATGTTAGAGGAGGAAAATAACCCTCATACTTGGCATACAACTTGGACTATGATAAGATGATGAGAAATTCCCAGAGCAAAGACAACATTCTCGTTTGCATGGCTCTTGATCTCCACAACAAATGTATTGGCTTATGTTGTAAGCTCAACTGAGATCTGTGATCAAATTCCATGCTTCCCTTCTCTCCACTGTAGTAAATATAGCGATTTACAAATAGACTTGGAGAGTTCAGATAGAAATACTGAGGTCACGCTGCTAAGAATGATACCAGGATTGAAGATAAAGGTAAAAGGTCCTGTGGTTCACTGAAGCAAAACAACCTTGGCACAGGCTCAAGTAGCAGTAAACCTTCTATGATTCATTCTGTGGATTTACTTCAGGTAGGTCCTAATGTGAAGATGGGCCAGATTACAGATAGTAGGAGTCGACAATGCAAGAACCTATCACAAAGTTGCCTAAAAAAAAGGATCAAGGAAAGTACTGCGCAAGCTAAGATGTAGCCGAAAAAAAAAGAAACACTTTAATTTTGTTCCAAAAGGTCACACGCAAATCGAGCTACTCACCTATCCCTTGCTTAGTGGCTCGGGACGAGCCATAGGTGAGTGTTGTGGGCTATTGGCTCGGAAAAGGGGCATAAGAAGTAACTTTGCGCATGCACGATGGAAGCCAAGGAATAGCACAATGGATGAAAAGGGCCCACAAAGGAAGGACGGGGAGTACGCAACAAAGGAAAGGAAAGCATGGACACGCACAAAAGGGAAAATGGTCAGAAAGCAACATATACGAGATCCAAATCATGGCCATATAAGACAGCGTAAGCCTCCAGCTATGCACGTGCGAGAATATATTTGTAAGTAAGGCCGATAGTGCCTCGTGTCAAGTCATGATCACCACAGCTGTAACCAGAGGGGTGGCTGATGGTGACAAGTAACAGATTGCCTGTAAGCAGTCGACCCAGTAGTGGTCATGTAAATTAGTATAAATATGAAGGATATAATGGGTAGAGGGTTGGATTTTGTTAGTCATAATTACAAAATAGGTGGATAGGAGAGAACTGTATACAGTTGCAGAGGGAAGGTCAAGGTAATTAGAATAATGGGAGGAAAATAAGCTCAACTAGAGTGGTGCATACGCGAGAAGAGTCGATCCAGGCTATGAGTAGATCTATAGATAGTAGCGGTAGATTAGGAGAAATAAGACAAAGAGCATGAGAACCATGAGTCCGAGCTTAAAGACATATCTCTAGATCAGTCTGCATCCTATAGACTACAAGCTACTATATCCTTTCTCATGCTAGATGAAGAGCACCTTGGTGGTTTTTACCAGATGGGTTTCCATGTTATTTCTTGTGTTCAATGGAATGATTGATGTGGTGAATGTTTATGTGATTAATTAGTAGTTATTTCCTATGTAATATGAGCATGGTTCAGTTCTTATTATTTATTGAAATTAATGGATGGATGTAAGGAACATTCTGTTGAATTAATGATGTATAACTATGCATCGTCATTCTGGTTACATCTTGTTATGAACCCTATCGCAAGTTCTAGAGCCGATAGGCCTAAGTTAGCTACGCCGAACCAGTTGCGCCAGTTGTGAGGAAGAGTGAATGACCAATTCACGTGTGATGACATACTGTTGTGCTCAGTTGTACAAGTATGACTCCTTTGTCTAGTCACCCTGCTACCTTCGTTGATCCCTTGGTTGTGAACCAAGGGACTATTTTTCCCTGAGAATCACAAAAACTTGGTTCCGATGGTTACCCATCTATGAGATATCTTGGGTGAGACTGCGCCTACTTCACAGGTGTTGTCGATGGGGATTTCCCTATGGGGCCAGTATCTCAAGTTGTTGTTGGATGGGTAGGCTGCGTAGGACCTAGGTCATGCGAGAAGGGAAAAGAGGCCAACAACTAGAATCACCCTTGTAGATATGTCAATTAGCCAGAAGAAGCAGTTGGTTGTCAAAGCTTTTGATTTTTCACTCATAGCAATACATCTCTATAAACTTGGATCGGATGAGATATTATGATGATGCATCTTACTACATGAGAAGGGTCCCATTCTAGAGGAAGCACACGCAGGTGTTACGGGAGGTCAATACGGAGGTTGTACCACTACCCGGAAGGTGTTTTGTCCTGGGATTTGGTGGCCCACATTGCATAATGATGCCACAGACTATGCCAGGAGCTATGATGTATGCCGACGGGTTGGTAAACCATTGCGGAGAGACGAGATGCCCCTGGTACCACAGGTGACTCTGTAACCATTTGATAAATGGGTCATCAACTTTGTGGGTCTTATCAATCTTCCAGGTAAGTGCACTAGAACCCATTATATTATCACTGCAACTGACTACCTGACTCGATGGGCAAAGGCTACACCAGTTGTTGATTGTACCACCGCGACAATAACACAATTTATTTTTGAGAACATTGTGACGTGCTTTGGGTGTCCTTGAATCTTGATGAGCGACCAAGGTAGTCAGTTTTTCAACCAAACAATAAAAGCACTAACCAAGGATATTTAGGTACAACATAAGAGAAGTACTCCCTACCATCCGTAGGGAAATGGCATTGCTGAGGCCTTCAACAAAATTTTGGAGACAACACTGAACCAGGTATGTAACACCAACGACGATGGCTGGGATCTGAAAAATTCCTGTAGTTTTATGGGCCTATCATACTACCTGCAAAAGACTCATAGGCGAGACACTATTTAAGTTGGTTTATGGGCAAGAGGCATTCATGCCAATGGAGTACATCATTCCCTGCTTGCGCATTTCCATGACAATGGGCTTGGCGGATACAGAGGCATTAGAATCACATGTTGCACAGCTGATTCAACTCGACGAGGATCGTTTCATTGTAGGATTCCAGCAACAGGTTATGAAAGATAGACAGAATGCATGGCACGATCACAATATTCAGCACAAACCGTTCGTGGTAGGATATTTGGTGTTGTTATATGACAGTAAGTTTATCAAGCATCCAGGTAAGTTACAACTACACTGTCTAGGTCCCTATCTTGTTCAGCATATTACCTCTAGAGGCACCATGCAGTTGCCACAATTAGATCTTGTCGCGTTACCAAAGCTCATTAACGGGAGTCGCTTGAAGCCCTATAGAATGAGGCTGGTGATGCACACCACCTGAAGTAAAAAAAACATAAAAAAACATTTTTGAGTTCAGCATAAAGAGGTGAGCCTCAGGAGCGAGGCTACGCAAAGACACAGTTGTCGACAGTAGCTGGTAGACCTTTCATGATAGTTACTAAGCTGCAGGGTCGTCAAATCAGGTAATAAATGCAGGTAGTTAAACTAGTTGGCTGGCGGTGCTTGTTGAAGCGACCCACATTAATGGGTGATCCAACCATTAGCCGCATAAGATCACCAATGGATTTGGTGTCATTAATACCTGATTTGGCAACAATGGTGCAGTTAGATTTGGTAATGATGGATTTGGTCATAACCCCAAATTTTCTGAAAAATTTAAAATTTTTAAAATTGCATATTATTAACGTAAATGCAGTTTAACTAATCATTTAATTAGTTATAAAATATCACATTCCTTAACTGAAATTTTCTGTTGGTTATGTTTAGCAGTAGAACAGTTCTTTTCAGTTTACTGACATTGTTTTCTTTTTGTCCACAAGGTGAGACTATCATGCAAAACTGGGATTACTTAGCTTTCGAGCTAATGCAGAGAGTTTACTTGTTTTTACAGACTACAGGTAAGAGATTGTGGTGCTACTTTTCGCAATTCTAAAGTATTTAATACAAGTTCGTTGTAAGAGAAAAAGTTCAATAAGAAAGTAAGAGTTAAACCATTCCAACGCTTGTTAAGGTATATTCAAGCTGGCTCTTTTCTAGCAGAAGTAAATTATGCTCTTGTTGATTATGGAACTTCTTCATTTCTATTACAGTTGTAAAGTATAAAAAGTATCTTACTGACTCTTTATAATGAAGTAAGAGTGGCAGAGTTATGAAATATATAGTATGAATCCATTTGTAAACAAACACATTACATAGTCAAAAGAAATCTGATAAGGGGTTTTATGTATTACTATGAAGGTGTGGCCTTTCTTTGCCAAGTCCTAACTTATCATTAAGGATATTACCTTAAGCAAGCACTGTTGCCATATAGTAGTTACTACTCTCTTTTCTTTTTGTAACTTTGTACTACATGTTCTACTTTAATCACTCTAAATAAATCATTTAAGTATTTATGAGTAAAAGGACCTATGTCATGGCTTTCTACTTTAATAACCTCCTTTATGATCTTCTAAACTGTACTATCAAGTAAAGGAAGTTAGCTTACAAAAGCTAAAAAATCATTTAATGACTCTATAATACCTTTCATAACCTTTGAGCTTTGAATTTAGACAAGAAGACTATTTGTTCCAAAAATTATTTTTACACTAGTGATAAAGTTGTTAGTTTAAATGCAAGGGATGATCATAAGGTTAGGAGTAAAACCATAATTATGATCAATTGATCACTTAACTTGAATTATTATAATTCTATAGTCTTTATACTATTATCCCTTATACTTCCTTTATGAACTATGGCACTATATAATATAGAGAAAAGGTTTATATAAAAACAACGCCAAGGTAAACTATTATTTCCCTTTTCCTCTTATATATTATTAAATAACATTACAACCCTCCATACCTATATGTGCTAGGATAAACAATGGTTAAGGTTCCATATTAAGGAATACTTTTAAAAACACCAAACTTTATATGCTGAGGAGTAGTCATAAGGTTTATCATAATTTCGATGATTACCAAATTAGGGTTGAAAATAATGAATACTTTATCATTTGCAAGCAGTGTAAGGGTTTGCTGGATCTCGCACGAGGATTATGGATAACCATTGGTTTTAAAGAATGATTGGAAATCATTTATCCTGTGAGGTGTTATTTAGAACTATATACAAAAACCCACTGCTCATCAAATATTTACCAGCTATCGTGGCATTATCATAGCCATGCACTTCATGGTTATAAGAACTGTTGACAAACCCTATTCCACATTACCTCCTCCTTTGGCTCCTGTCGCTCTGCGATGGTGCTGGTGCACCCTTACGTCGCCTCTCCTCTGCGACGGTATCCTCTAGTTTGTCCTCTTTCTGTGGTTCATTCTCTTTACCTCTTAATAGTGCTGTTCCATACTTGTTGTTGTTTATCCGTTAGCTATTCCTCTGTCATGCTAGAACCTGAATGCTTGACTGCAAAAAACTCCTCCCTCAGTGAGGTTAGAAGGCTTGTTCTACTCAAATTCGATTCACGTGTGGCTGTTCATTAACCTTCTTTTTCCTCCCTGCAGTCGGGTCACTCCCTCGTGTTGATGGTTGTACTGCCGTTACTGGTGGTCGTGTTATCTTTTAAAAAGGAACAGGTAAGATTAATGAAATTCCTTCTTTGTATTTACTATCTCATGCTTAACCCTAAACTTATTACTCAGATTACAGAGTTCTAACATTACGCTTTTCCCTTGTGTTTATAGGTCTTTTCTCTCCATCCTATGCGGCCTCCGGTAGAAAGATTTGTACAGCATTTACAAATCCTAGTAAGCCTGGTCACACCATGGCTCTTTCTCCTTGTGGGGGTTCCTTTGGAAATTTCGAGGGTTGGCATAAGATGCATGAAACCCTTATGGTTTCAGATTGTCTTGTTAATCTGTCTGTTACTTTAGATTAATGAAAGAAACCCCTACGCTGTGTGAGGGTACTCCGGCTACGGCTGTGATTAGAAGAGTTATTTTTCTTGTGTTTTTAAGTGCTGTGTGAAAAATGATTAAACTGAGGAAAAAGTGCCATACTCCTCAGATACTTATCGGGACCAAGGGTTTTGAAAAGCCATTTGATTTCCTGTTAGTTATATTGTAAAAATTTTAAGGTCGTGAGCCTGTTTTGGAAAAGGGTTTATACCCTCGACTCCTTACTTTTACTGTAAATAAAACATTACAGGGTTTTCACCCTACGTCTAAAATACATATGTATTAATACTGTTATCTTTATTTGTATTTCTTTGGTTATTTACAGTACTGAAATTTTGGAAGCTTGTTTATGTTAAATTTATAATACGGCTCTGAGTATAACACTGTCTTAACGCCATAGTTGTCGATTTACTTGTACAAATTGGATTTATATGGTTTAACCCTAATTTGACAATAAGAGAACTATGTACTTGATTTTTACTATTAATAATTTATTTTATAATGTTACTGCCAGGGTTTCTGCTCCTGGTTTATACATTGACTTATTTGTTATTATTAGATGATTAGATGTTAACATAGTTTGTACCCTTCACTTATATAGGGTCTTTATATTTTGTTTTATTTTATCTTAACAATGTTCTTTAAGTACTATCAATTTACCTTGTAATACATAAAGTATATTTAGTTCCGTTTTGTAATTTAAAGTAATAAGAATGTTACCTTAAATAATTATTCCTATAATGTCTAAAAATAAAAAGTATATGATTATAAATATAACAAGGATATTATCTTTCTTGAGATCACTAATATCTCTGTATTAATATCCTTAGTTTATTTTATAACCTCATAGAAAGACAGTATTCTGTTGTTTATTTCTGGTGCCTATTTATGTTAGTACTATATAAATTCTTTTAAGGTTTAGTTTGTCTTATTAATATGATATTTATATATATAAAGAAAACAATTAACGTTATCTAAGGATTATCCTTTAAACATAAACAATAGCATTCGTTTACAATTTATGAAAGATAGATTAATAGTTCTAAATATTGTTCTAGCTTAAATCAAAATAAGAAGCAAGAAAAGAAAGGAATGATTACATTATTCATCATACATAAAATTTAATTAGTTTATTTATTTTGACAGTAGAATCTAGTCGATATTATCTGACCCTAATTTCAGTTCTGTTATTAAACATATACTACTTAAATTATTTTAAACTAGAATAAAGAAGCTGTAAAGTTAGAACAGTGAATAAATCTAATCTAGCTCTACTCCAGTGCGACGATTAGACTCTTCCATTTGTTTAAATAAAAAAACTAGTGAAAGGAAATACTGTTCAAAGAAATAGTTTTAACTTGAACCTATACTACTATCAGTAAAATATCTCTTCTGATAATGGATACAGAAACAATCTACTATTCTTCCATCTCATCATACTATATTATTTAATTTTACCCCTGTGCTGGAGTATGATCTGGTAAGCCCAGATGTGGAAAAACATAGTGGGACTTTATTTTTTTCATCAAAGGATTCTACTACTGATAAACTAAAGCATTTACATCACTAAACCCGCTAAATCTTATATCATAACCTACAAACATAACATTTAACCATTCACAGTTATTAAACAAAGACAGTTAAGTGACAAAACCTGCTGGAACTTTGGACAACAACAGCAATGGGAGGCCGTTCCTCCCTACCAACTCCTGGAGAGCGCTCAAACAGTGAATCCTCAGGACCCCCAAGCTTGCTCTGGTCTCCCTGGCTGGAACTAGGTGCGGTAGTAGTCAAATACCAGTCTTCAAACTCAGTATCAAATCTGAACTTATCAGTAAGTTCTCCCGGCTAACAGGCTAAAATAAACCAAGTTACTGCAGCAATCCTCTCAGAACAACTTCCTTACTGTTTTCCCCTTTTCCCCAAATGAATTTCCTGAATAACATTCCACCTGAATGTTTCTTCTCTGGAAAATATCTGAGCAGCCTCAGCTCTCTTCATTGGGTACTTTTAAAAGATTGCCTAGGTCTTTTTGGGTTAGTTGTCATTTAATGAGCCACCTGCTCTGATCCCACTTTCTTGGGGGATCATGACCCCAAATATAGGGAAGTTGCCACCTGCAACTTAGGAAGTGTTTGAGGATGCTGCCACTTGTCTTTTTCCCTCCACCTAGTTCCATCCACCAGTTTGACCAGTAACCTCTTTTAAACAGCTCTCCCATGCTGTTGTCTCCACAATTTATTTATTAATAATAAAATATTCTGAATTACATTCCACTTCTATTGAATCTGCTGAGTCATCAATTCCTACTTAGCATTAAATTTAATATGTCTCAGGAATATAATTAAACAATTAACATTATTTTACAAAATTGGCGTATGTGACATACACACCCCCTTAAAATGTAACATCGTCCTCAATGTTACTTATTATTCATCCTCTGCAACCTCCTGGAACAAATTCGGGTATGCCTCCCGTATCTTACTTTCCAGTTCCCAAGTATCCTCTTCAGGACTAAGGTGCTTCCATTGCACCTTCACCTTCCCAATGGCACGGTTCCGCAGAGTAATTTCCCTCCTCCCGAGGATACAGTCCGGTTCCACCAGAATTTCTCCTTCTAGTTCCACATGTATAACATTCCAATCAATCACATGAGTAGTATCATGAACATACTATTTCAGAACAGAAATATGAAAAACATTATGCACTTTCAAGTTAGGTGGTAACGCTAGCTGATATGCAACTTAACCAATTCTGGATAAAATTTCAAACGGACCACAGTAACGTGGTGCTAGTTTTGCACAACTCCCCAGTCTTAGGGAGCTTTTCTTTGGTCTTACCTTTATAAACACGTGCTCACCCACCTGGAACTATTTGGGAGTTCTTTTCAAATATGCTTGGCTCTTTTGCCGATCCTGTGCTACCTTCAAATTTTCCTGCACTTGTTTCACAATCTGCTCCATTTCCTTCAATAATTCAGGTCCTAACACCAATCTGTCTACTGGATTATTCCAGGAGATAGGAGTGTTGCATTTATGCCCATACAAAATTTCAAATGGACTAAACTTAGATAATGATTGGTAATTATTATTATATGCAAACTCTGCTAAATGCAAGTAGTCCTCCCACATACCTGGCTAATCCTTAACATACATTCTTAACAGATCTTCCAGCACTTGATTCACTCTTTCAGTCTGTCCGTCTGTCTGAGGATGGAAAGAGGTGCTGAAATTCAGTGTTGTGTTTAATCCCTTAAACAAGGACCTCCAAAAATTCCCTGTGAATTTAGGATCCCTGTCTGAAATGATAACCTTAGGTACTCCATGTAACCTAAAAATATGCTTTAAAAATATATCAGCTATATTGGCATCCTTGTAAGTAGTCTTGACAGGAATGAAATGTGCTGCTTTACTTAACTTGTCCACCACCACCATAATTGAATCATTCTGATTCTGATTTCTGGGCAATCTAGTAATAAAATCCAAGCTGATTACTTCCCATTTCCAACTAGGAATAGGCAAAGGTTGCAGTAAACCAGCTAGATGCTAGTGTTCAATTTTCACTTGCTGACAATCCAAACATCTAGCTATGTATTCAGCTACTTCAGATTTCATATTAGGCCAAAACTATTCTTTTCTTAACATGGTTACAATCTTTTGGTAACCTGGATGTCTTGAGTAAGGTGTTTTATGAACTTCATCTAGAATCAGCAACTTAACCTTAGACACATTAGGCACATACATTTTGTCTTTAAACAATAAAAATCCATCTTTATTTAGACTATAACCTTTTATTAAGCTTTCTGTAGGTTCTTCTTTAGCTATAACTTGTAATTTTTGATAAATTTCATCTTGTTTTACCCCTTCTGTAAGCTGTTCATTTAAATCAGAAGCATAAGTGCTGATTGTTGCTGTAAATTTCAGCTTTTCATTTCTGCTCAAAGCATCAGCCAACTTATTTTCTTTTCCTTTTATGTGTTGAATTTCAAAATCATATTCACTCAAGAAGGCCAACCACCTTGCTTGTCTTGCATTTAAGTTGGGCTGATCTAAAAGGTATTTCAGTCCTTTATTATCAGTCATTAAGATAAACTTTATGCCTATTAAGTGGTGTTGCCACATTTTTAAGGCATGTATAACAACATCAAGTTCTAAATCATAAGTTGCATAATTATTTTCGTGGATCTTTAACTTCCTGGACTCAGGCAATGACATGCCCGTCTTGAGTCAACACACCACCTAAACCATCATTACAAGCATCGGCGCATACCACGAAATCCTTATTAGGATATGTTATTCTTAGAATAGGCGTAGTTGTTAATAAGGTTTTTAATTTCTTAAAACTTTCTTCACACTTTAAGTTCCAATTTAATTTCTTGCCTTTCTTTTGCAAGGAAGTGATTGGATTAGCTATTTTTGAAAACCCTTCAATGAATCTCCAGTAATAACCAGTAATTCCCATGAATGACCTAACGTCTGTTACGTCCTTTGGAACCAGCCAATCTTCGATTGCCTGAATATTTTCAGGATCAACTGAAATCCCTTCCTTAGTCACTACATGACCTAAGTACTGGATTTCATCCTTAAAGAAATCACACTTGCTGAACTTCGCAAAGAGCTGTTGCTCTCGCAGCTTTTGTAAAACTATCTGCAGGTGTTCTTTATGTTCCGCCTCATTTTTAGAGTAAATTAAGATGTCATCGATAAACACAACAACAAATTTATCTAAGTATTTATGCATTATATTATTCATTAAGCACATAAAGACAGATGGGGCGTTGGTAATCCCAAATGGCATTACGACAAATTCGTAATATCCATACCTTGTTCTGAAGGCTGTCTTGAAGATGTCCTCATCTTTAATTCTTACTTGATGATATCCTGATCTCAAGTCTATCTTTGAGAACGCCTTAGCTCCACATAGCTGATCAAATAGATCATCTATGTGGGGCAACGGATATTTGTTTTTAATAGTCATCTTATTTAGTTGACGGTAATCTATGCATAGTCGCATAGTTCCGTCTTTCTTTTTGACAAAGATGACTGGTGCTCCCCAAGGAGACACACTGGGTTGAATGTACTTCTTATCTATTAACTCTTTTAACTATGATTTTAATTCATTAAGTTCTAAAATATTCATACGATACAGAGCTTTCGAGCTAGGTACAGCACCTGGTACCAGCTCAATAGTGAAATCCAGTTCCCTCCTAGGAGGTAATCCTGGAATTTCCTCTTGAAAAACATCAGTAAATTCATTTAAAACAGGAATGTCTTCTATTTTTAACTTATGTTTTTTAGACTTACTTGCCTCATCCATAATGGTTACAGCATAGGCTTTACACCCTTTCCTGACTGCTCTTTTAAGTTGTAAAGCAGAAATCTGCCTAATTATAGTTTTCCTAGGAACACCTTTAACCTTTACTGGTTGTTCATTATTATTTACGCACGTAAAGGCTTTATCATAACAGTTTAAAACTACCTTATGCTGCTCTAACCAATCCATACCAATCAGTATATCATACGAGCCAAGTGGCAAAACATTAAGCTTAACTGTAGTTTTAAATTCATTCATAATTAAAGCACATTCTTTCACATAACATGTTACTTTCCTTTTTTCCCCTGTAGCTAATTGAACTAACCAGGAACTATCAAACTTTTCAACAGTCAATTTACACTTTTCCACTATCTAAGGTGAAATGTAACTAAGACTAGCCCCTGGATCAATTAAAATGGTTACTGGGGTTTGGTTAACCATACCTTCTACTTCCACCATGGAAGTCTGATAATCAGCTTGGCGGTTCTCCAATGTTGCATTTATTCTGGGCATAGTCCTTGCAAGTTCTCCAACAATCATTTCATCCTGCACAGTGTGAATATTGCTGTTTGACTTTTTCCGATTTGGGCAGACCGAGGCATAGTGCGGGCCATTACATTCCCAGCACTTAACAGGCTCCTTTCGTTCAAATTTCTTAGTGAAATTCCCATGATTGTTTGCAGCTTCCTTGCCTTTAAAGTTACTGGAATTATTAGAATTTTTAGAGGCACCATTTCTATTTCCCTAGAAGTTCTTACTATTAGAATAATTTCTATTCTTATTATTCTTGAAATTCTTCTGGGGTACAAATTCCTTTTTCTTGAACTCAGGCTGACTGTTGTTTTTCTTAGCCTTCCAGTTGGCTATGCCTTCTTTCTTCTTGTTCTGTTCAAAACAGAAATTAGCCTTCCGCATGGCTTCCTCCAGAGTATTTGGGTTATCATACTCGATTCTGTCCTTGATGTGATATGGCAGACAGCTGAGAAACCACTGCGCTTTAGGTTTCTCATCGACTAAATAAGGTACATACCTCAACAAGCTTAAGAATTTACTATTTAAATCCTTCATAGTCATGTATCCTAACTTCAATTCGCAAAATTCTTTAGCTCTTTCCTCATAATATTGTTCAGACAAAAATTTATTCTTGAAGTACCTTTTAAAGGTACTCCAATTAAATTCTTTTTCTTTGATCCCCTTGACTCTTTTCAGATCTTGCCACCATATGTCTGCTTTTCCAGAGAGATTATAAATTGCCATTCTTGCCTTCAGCTGATTTGAATAATTGTATATCTGAAAATATTTTCTCATCCCGGATAACCAGGACTCTGCTTCCTCCCCTTTTTCAGTCTCTCCATTGAAAGTTGGGGGCTTTATTTTTTTAAATTCCCCGAAAATCTCTTCATATGGTTTGTACTTCTTCTTTCTGTCATACAACTCAGCCTCACTACTGTCACTAGTAGTGTAATAACTTCATTGTTCCTTGAACCCTTCAGATGATGAATTGCTTTAAGCTTTATCCAGCTTCATCTTTTTAGATCCTTTCTAATGGCTAGCTTCCTCAGATTCGGATCTTTTGCTCCTCCCTTCAGTCTGAAATTTTTCCATCAAAATTTGGTTCAACTCTTCTTTAGTCTTCAAAATTCTCTCATTGTCCTTCTTGACTGGTTCCATTTCAGTCTTAAAATCCTTTATAGTCTGCATCAGTTCTGAGGAGTGAGTAGTTACCTCTCCTAACACAGGTTCTCTGGACAATTGTCTTGTCTCGGTGTGTGGAGACTCCTCCTGAACATATTCTCCTAGCTTCTCCATACCTGCCTGTTAGATTCAGAAAAAGAAATTTTATGTTCTTTACATAAAACAAAATACAGGTTAGTACATTATTATTATTATTTTTTACTATTCTGTGGAAACTAGTTGGGCCACAACAAGGCCTAGTATTTGAACCATGCTCTGATACCACATGTCATAACCCCAAATTTTCTGAAAAATTTAAAATTTTTAAAATTGCATATTATTAACGTAAATGCAGTTTAAATAATCATATAATTAGTTATAAAATATCACATTCCTTAATTGAAATTTTCTGTTGGTTATGTTTAGCAATAGAACAGTTCTTTTCAGTTTACTAACTTTGTTTTCTTTGTGTCCACAAGGTGAGACTGTCATGCAAAATTGGGCTTACTTAGATTTCGAGCTAATGCAGAGAGTTTACTTGTTTTTACAGACTACAGGTAAGAGATTGTGGTGCTTCTTTTCGAATTCTAAAGTCATAGGGTTTTTTCGGACAATCCGCAGTAGTAGACATTTTTAGGTCGACGTTTCGATTCCAGATCTTACCGCAGAAATCTACAAACTGGAATTCTAAAGTATTTAATACAAGTTCGTCGTAAGAGAAAAATTTCAACAAGAAAGTAAGAGTTCAACCATTCCAACGCTTGTTAAGGTATATTCAAGCTGGCCCTTTTCTAGCAAAAGTAAATTATGCTCTTGTTGATTATGGAACTTCTATATTTCTATTACAGTTGTAAAGTATAAAAAGTATCTTACTGACTCTTTATAACGAAGTAAGAGTGGCAAAGTTATGAAATCTATAGTATGAATCCATTTGTAAACAAACACATTACATAGTCAAAAGAAATCTGATAAGGGGTTTTATGTATTACTGTGAAGGTGTGGCCTTTCTTTGCCAAGTCCTAACTTATCATTAAGGATATTACCTTAAGCAAGCACTGTTTCCATATAGTAGTTACTACTCTCTTTTCTTTTTGTAACTTTGTACTACATGTTCTACTTTAATCACTCTAAATAAATCATTTAAGTATTTATGAGTAAAAGGACCTATGTCATGGCTTTCTACTTTAATAACCTCCTTTATGATCTTCTAAACTATACTATCAAGTAAAGGAAGTTAGCTTACAAAAGCTAAAAAATCATTTAATGACTCTATAATACCTTTCATAACCTTTGAGCTTTGAATTTAGACAAGAAGACTATTTGTTCCAAAAATTATTTTTACACTAGTGATAAAGTTGTTAGTTTAAATGCAAGGGATGATCATAAGGTTAGGAGTAAAACCATAATTATGATCAATTGATTACTTAACTTGAATTATTATAATTCTATAGTCTTTATACTATTATCCCTTATAATTCCTTTATGAACTATGGCACTATATAATATAGAGAAAAGGTTTATATAAAAACAGCGCCAAGGTAAACTATTATTTCCCTTTTTCTCTTATATATTATTAAATAATATTACAACCCTCTGTTGAGGTCTAGAAATTTGTAGGCAACAACAGTAAGCGATTCTCCCCAGTCAACGTTCCCAACTAGCCCGTGACTGTTTGGTATGGGTCCAGTTTGCGGTCCGACTACCATAGGTCAAAGTAACAAAAACAAAGGTTTTACCGGTTGCGGCCCGGTCCACTGTGCATTTTTTGTATTTTTTGACTTAATGTATGATATGCAAGTGCCTAATTAACCATGCAGGGTGATAAGATGCAAGGAGCAGTCACAGCGTGATGCACAGGTTCTTACCTCTCATCTTAGCATCCAGAAGCATCTAAATCACGTACAACAAGAAATTAAAAATAACTACCTAAACTATCCCTAGGGAGCAGGATTATCATTCATGCCCCCAAGTGTGTGACTTTCCAGTCCCTTGAACATTTCAGATTCTTCTTCAGGCCGCTTTGTCTTCCCATTTTATTTTCTGTGAACATTCATCTTCTGATTAGTAACTGATAGATCTTTCTAGTCTATGCCTTTGTCATCATTCGTTTTGTCCTTTTCTTCAGTCCTGAGGACCACGGTTTGACTTTTCCCAAAACTGCCTAGATGTGCCTTCGTGCTTCATTTGCCTGAAGAGTCCTTCAAGTCCACCTGTGATCCATCAAAGTGTATCATTCATGGGGTTTACATTTTAAGCAAAACATCAAATAAAAACAACTAAAACTGGCTAATCCACCGGAAATGACTAGGCGCACCACTACTTTGTTTATCTACAGGTTTGCAATCATCAGATGCTCAAAGTGAAGATATCGGGAGTTAAAAATCCCACCCCAGCCGCAACGGTGGAAGATAAAGAGGTTACGGGCATGGGACCTGAGGGCGGGAAAAACTCTTCAATCAATAGTCGGAGGATAATAACATCGAAAGCCCAAAATCTTTGCCTAGCCACAATGGTGGAAAATGAAAGGCTACAGGCATGCGATGAAAAGTCGACACGCATTGATAACGGAGCGCTTTTCACTTCGGATGGATAAATGCTTTAGGAGCCACAATGGCGGAAGCGAAAAGGTTAGGGACATGAGACCTGAGGGTGGGAAGACTCTCAATCAGAAGTCGGAAGACATTTCACATCGGACGCTAAATGGCTTTCCTAGCCGCAACGGAAGAAAAGAAAACGCTACGGGTATGCGACGAAAAGGTCAACATGCATCGACAGTCAGAGCTCTTCATACTTCGGATGACTAATCGATTTGGGAGCTGCAACGGCAAATGGAAAATGGTTATTAGCCACCGATTTAACATAGTAATATGCCTGATTAATAAAATATTAAGTGCTCAAAAATCCTTAAGAATCAACAAAGGTTAAATCCGCTCTACTTCCGCAACAACGGCCTTAAAGAACAAAAGATTTGATTTATCCTTGGCTTGCAAAAATAGACTCACATCCGCGACCCATCATGAAATTCAAACATGGCACTTTTAAAATAGGGTGACAATCAATATTCAAAGTCATCCAAAAATAAAGCATTCCCAAAAAGGCTCAAGGGTCCAACGATTAAAACAATTCTAAATTATGAGGAGGGACCCAAATTTAAGAAATTTGGGGAGAACAGTTGCAGCCACAACAATTGGTGATTACCTGGTGAACCTAGATCTTTGGGTGATTATTCTTTGAGTGACAGACTGTTTAACAACAAATGCATCCTATTGAATTCTTCTAGCTATTTGGATTTCTCGAATGCCGGAAGTGTGTACCTTCAATCATTGATAATAGTCCAATTTGGGAGAGTGGAAACCAAGATTTTCAAGTCCAGATAACTCTGTTGAGGCTAGAGGATGAGTTTCATTATTACTTTTGTCTTCAGGTAGCTGGTAGTTTGGACACCACAGGATTGTAGCATATGGTAAACAAAAATATTCGTTTGTTCCTCATTCCCATGCCCTTTTAGCACTTTTTGTGCCTTTTTGGACTTTTGTCCCTTTTCATATGAGTCCTCCTCCATGCCTTTCTTACTGAATTTTAATTCAGGATCCTCTATCCCATAGTGTCGTTTTGTGTGAGCGGTGTGCTTCATGTTTCAGCTCACGGACGGAGAGGATCTTTTGGCAATTTAGCACTTATGATTCAACATCTGCTTTGATGTATGATGCTTTCATAGGAGTTTTTGACTCTTATTTTCCTTTTGGCATTCGTTTCTTGGCATGGGATCATTTATATTTAATATACTGTTCACCTTGCTCCATTCCATGGGTCTTCTGCTGTTGCTCCTTAGAACATTTTAAGTGTGACGTGGATGGAGCCTCAACATAGTATTCCAGACTCTTCAAATACGGTTTATTTCACAGGGGTTAAGCAGGACTTCAATGCACACATAGCTTATTCGAGAAAACTGCTAAACTGGAAGAAGTTCTTTTAGCAACACCCAGTCTGAGACCCAAAAAACGTTTATCATTCCCAAACATTTTGATGTTCCCCATGAAAGCGCGGGTTCATTCCCTTTATTGAAACCAAGAAATCTCAAACTAAAGCAAACTGGAAAACATGACTCAAAAGATAGCCAAACAGATTATTTATATACAAGACAGAAGAAATCAAACAAACTCAGGAAAAATACGGCTTGAGAACCAAACCATTTATTGGTAAGTTCTCTTCCCATCCTTGTAGATCTTGCAACTTATAAGTAGAAGGGACAAGCTTTGCCGCTATCTGATAAGGGCCTACCCACAACTGCTGGAATTTAGTATGCTTTCCTTTCTCATCATGGGGGTGATCCCATTTGAGAACCAAATCACCTACCTCCAATTCTTTTGTTCCAGCCTTATGTTTGTTGAACCATCTCTTTATTACCCCCTGCTATTGCTCAAAGTGCTCCCTGGCTTTAGATCTAGCCTCTTCTACTTTAAGGAGATTATATATCCTTATTTGTAAAACTTCATCATCCGACCCTCAAGACTCTTAAGCTATTATGGAAGAGGGCAGGATGATATTGGGGGGAAGAATGGATTTTTACCATACACAAGGGTATACGGAGACACTCCAATCGAAGACTTAGGGGTGAATCTATCGGCCCAAAGGGCGTTTGGTAGCGTTGCATGCCAACTCCTCTGGTTTTCTATTACAGTCTTCTTTAAAATTCTAATCAGGTTTTTGTTAGAGGATTCAGCCAGGCCATTTCCTTGTGGATAATAATTAGCAGAATAATGGAATTTTATCCCTTTATCATGAGCAAAAGTAGTCAATTTAATTGATGAAAAGTACTTAGCATTATCAAAAACTAACGAAACTGGAACTCCAAACCTGGTCATGATATGATCTTGCAGGAAGCTGATGACCTCGTATTCATTTATCTTGCGCAGTGGGATAGCTTCGACCCAGCAAGTGAAATAATCAGTCATAGTCAGAATGTACTTGTGCTGCAGAGAGGAATTCGGTTTTATTTCTCCAATAATATCCAGCCCCCATTGCTCGAATGGCTTCGTGATCATCATAGGCTTTAGGGGTGCTGCTGCTTTAGGTTGTCTCCCACTACACCTTTGTCAAATATCACACTTTCTGACATGTGCGTGTGCATATTTGAAGAGCGTAGGCCAATAGTAACCGGCTCTGAGGATTTTGTGGGCTGTAGTATCTCCTGAATAATGTCCCCCAGCCGGCCCGTCATGCAACTCTGTCATTACTTTCTTCGCATCTTCCTTTTCTAAGCATCTGAGAAGAACCCCATCATAATTCTTTCTGAATAGTACTCCTTCAACAAGTTGATAGGAAGTTGATTTAAGATGCAGTGCTCTTCTTTGCTTGGAATTCCAATGTTATAGCAACAGCCCTACCTGCAAGTAATGCACAAGGTCTCTATACCAAGACTCAGGAGCTGTAAACAAAGGACATACCTCCATTACATGTAATTCGGCTTCATTTTCCTAGGCGTGTTCTTCATTTTTTTCATTTTCAGCCATCTATTTGCACAACCCTTGTCCTTTAACTATACATGCTGGCTTGAATTCAAGGTCGTACTCTTGAAGAGTTGTTACCCAGTTGCCTCTTCTTTCTCCTAACTCCTTCTATACAAGAAGAGACCTTACAGCTGGGTAGGGGACGATCACCTTGGTTCTATTTTTTAAAATATAAGGCATGGATTGCTTTACTGCTTTGAATACAACATAATATTTCTTATCGATGGATGGGTAGTTTAATTCAGCCCCTTGCAGACCAGTACTCATAAAGGATATTGGGAATTCACCCCCCCCCATCTTCCTTTTGTGTGAGCACAGCTGCTAGTGAATCATCAGATACAAAGGTATACAGAATAAAGTCTTTATTGAAATCTAGGCTTTTCAGGGAGGGTGTGTGTGCAACAACAATCTTGATTTTGCTGAAAGCATTCTTTTTAATCTCGGTCCATTTGAACTGTGCATTTTGCTTCACCATATGCTGCAATGGCTTGACAATTTGAGCAAAATCAGGCACAAATCTTCGCATGAAATTTATAGTTCCCATAAATGATTGCATCCCTTTTTTATTATGGGGCAAGGGGATTTGTTCAATAGCCTTGATTCTTTCTGGATCTATAGAGATTCCTTTCTTTAAAACTATGTGACCCAGCAACTTTCCTTCCGTGACAGTGAACACAAACTTTTTAGGATTGAGTGAGATGCCATATTTCTGACAGCGTTTGAAAATTTGCCTTAAGTGAAATGCATATTCTTCTCTTCTCTTGAAGAATATTGTAATATCGTCAAGGTACACTACATCACTACGGCCAATCAATCCACGGAAAGCTATGTCCATAGCCTTCTGAAACGTCGCTCCAGCATTTATAATCCCAAAAGGCATCCTTCTGTAGGCAAAGGTTCCCCATTTGGTCCTGAACGTTGTCTTCAATCTGTCTTCTTCAGCTACTAATACTTGATTGTAGCCAGAAAAACTGTCTAATAATGAAAATAGTTCAGAACCTGAAACCATTTGTAGCAGTTGCTCCATGGGTGGAACAGGATAGTTATCTTTGTCTGATGCACAGTTTAAGTTCATGAAATCCACACAGAGTCTGATTTCTCCAGACTTTTTCCTTACTGGTACTAGATTTGATACCCACTTAGAGTGTCTGACCTTGAAAATTATTCTAGCATCCAATAATTTCTTCACTTCACTCTAAATCAGTGGTTCCAATTTTGGATGCATTTTTCTTAACGATTGCTGATATGGCTTGACACCTGCTTTAATGGGGACGACATGCTTAATGATGCTGGTGTCGTATGTTTTCAAATCTTCGTATGTCCATGCGAAAACATCTTTATATTGTTTAAATAGACTGACGAACTTGTCTCTTTCTGTTGGTGAACAACATTTGCCGAGATTCACAAATTTAGGATTCATTTCAGTCCCTAAATTAATCAGCTCGAAATGCAGAGATGAGCTGTGGGTCTTCATGTTGGCTTGTCTTCTAAACTTTTCATTTAAATCAAACATTTTTTCTAATGTTCTGACTCCTTTAGGAATGAAATTATCGTACTTCAGCTCAGCCTGATGTTCTTCATCGTCTATGATCGCTCCTTTAAACACCTCGTCATTTGTTAAACATTCTATAATCTGTTGGTCATCATCGAACACTCGTAGGTTCGTAATCATATCAGGTACAGAGGGCCTAAAAATTAATTCAACAGAGCATCGATTATTAGTGGGTACCAACCTAGCGGCTGATGTGGCCAACAAGTCAGCCGCAACATTTTTTTGTCTTGGAATTGAAATAATATTGAATGCATTAAAACATTTAAGCAAATCTGATACCTCATTTTGGTAAGCCTTTAAGTGAGGAGAAACATAATGTATTTGATTCTGGATTTGTTTCACAATAATTTCAGAATCCCCAAAAACTTTTAGATTACTTACCTTTAATTCAATCGCTTTCTTCAAACACTGCACCAGTGCTTCGTACTCAGCTGTATTATTAGTACACTCAAACTCTAATCTACAGGAAAGAAAATGTTTATTCTTCTGGAGGTCGATCAGGACACATCCAGCCCTTGACCCCTCTAACGTCTTAGAGCCATCAAAAAACAAAGTCCAAAAATCACTAACTACTGAATGTGAATCTATTCCTACTGCTAAGTCTACTATATTACAGTCAATCTCATCAGCCTGTGAGAATCGAAGGAGATCAGGCTGGGCGTCAGATGTGTTGCTGGCTTCTTCTGCTTGGTAATTTCTTGGTTCCAACTCAATAAAATAGTTTCCCAATACAAAATCCACTGGTACATTCTTCTCCTCCAGTTGAGTAACATTGTACTTTATGTGAGGTTCTCTCAGAATCTTAATCTGGTTCGGACTCCCTTTGTATGGAAACCACATATGTGACCAATGTTAGGCGAAATATCCATTTAATTTGGCCAACCAATCTCTGCTCAGGACAAGACCGTAAGCGTCTAGTATATCAGCCACCACGATGTTAATAACTTGGCATACTTTGTCGTTAGATGCCAAATGGACTAGGACATCCTCCATCTCACCAATTACCTTCACATCCATTCTGTCCAATTGGACCACCCTCCACGTGGATGGCTTAGGATGCCCATTGATCTTTTTACAGACTAATATGGGCATAACATTAACCAATGCCCCTGAGTCTACCAAGAAATTATGTACATTATGATTGAAAATTTCAAACGTGAGGAGGAAAGGTGGATGTTTGCTTTTAGACTTACCTCCAACGCTGGTTTCTCCAATTTATTCTTCTTCCCGAGGTTGATTGTCAGTGGGAATCTTCTCATCCGATGTTTCAAGTGCTTTCAATAGTCTTTCTTTTTGCTGCAAGACTTTACACATTTCAAATAGTGGAACATTCGCTTTTACTATTGGGATATTGGGTAGACTCGGGCTTTATACCATTAAATTCGCACCAACAAAAGACCCACAGTGTTGGCCCTTTCGGCAACAACCTGCGAACATGTTGCAATCTCACCCGAAACAACTATGGGATGCCACAGGATCAGGTTTCTACAAGCAGAAGAGGGATATTACTGTACCTTTAGCCTTTAATAACTTATGTTCATATAACACAGAGATTCAACATTCACATATATAACCTCACAGCTAAATAAACAGACAGTGACTTGCTTAACCCTTTACTGGGAATTCACAGCGAAGTTATTAAGTTAGCAGTGATCTTACTTATCAGATGTATATTTATCAATGCATAAAGAACAAAACAACAACACAACAAAAACCACAACACACGATATAACGTGGTTCACCCCCAGTGTATGGGTTACGTCCACAGAACTGTATTTTATTTAACTTTTTACAAAAACCACAGTTCTGATCTGTGCACTCAGCTGCAGATCCCTTCAAGTCCTCAAAGCCACGCACACAGCTGCAGGCCTCTGTGCACATAGCTGTAGATTTCCTTTATCACCCCAAAACCCTCTGCGCACATAGCTGCAGAGGTCATCCACGCGCACAGCTGGGACTTAACCTTCTCTTACAAAATAGCCTTAGCTTCGCATCAATAGATCTTACATAAAAAATCCTAACCTGACTTCTTTACAAGAGTGCTTATTTATAGTGCACTTATTACAAAACCATGGGCTTAAACCATGGGCACCCCGAACCCTAAACCCTGGACTTAAACCATGGGTTTATTACAAAAAGAGGACTTTGACTCAACCCCAACACCCCTAAGACTGTTTTGAGTCATAACTCCACTTACAACTTGCACAAAAACCACAGAGTTACCAAAATTAGGGACCGTTAAGGTGCGCACCCCAACAGGCCCCTAAGACTCACCAGTGGCCCATCCCAGGATACTCTGCTGCTCTTCTGGTAGGCAAACTTTGTTAGTGAATATAGTGAACTACTTGTTGAGGCCATGCATGATATTGTCGGTGGCTTGCTGATTTTCGACCAATTCCTGTAATACTGCGGCTGATGCTTCGCTGGCCTTTGTTTGTGCAATTGGAGCATATTCCTTCAGAACTTTGAGTTGGGTGTCCATAGTAGTACTCAACTTGAAAGCTTTGCTAATAAGTGGCTGCATAGAACTTTCCACTTCTGTTGCTTTTGCTCTACACAATTCAATTTCCTACTGGAGTTCATTGCTTCGCTTTACCTTAAGCATTTTCTCCATAGGTGGCAGAGTCTTAATTTCTGCTTTTACTATATCCAACTCTATCTGTCACTGCCTGATGATTTCTTGCAGCTGTCCAATTTCTAGATGTTCCTGCAGGGTGGTCCAAGCCTCAACACTGTCTTCTAACAGCTTTGTTGCACTGCTCGCAGTATCCTAGATTTTTGCTTTGGAGGCCTAAATGTCTGCTCGGCGTTGCTCCCTGACCTCCGATGGGCTTTCCGGGGTGATGAGGAGTTGAAGCTCCATAATCTGAGCCTCATGTTCTGCTTTGAGCTTCTCTATTTCACTGTGAGACTACTGTGCATAGTCTTTCAGCCTAACTAATCTTTGTTCTAGTTCTTCTACCAGTTGTACGTCGAAGTCAGGAAGAATTCGACATGCCTCATCCAAGACTCATACTAGGGTAATGCGCTTACATTCTGCATCCCTCTTTCTCTGCTACGCTGCCTCCAGCTACGTGGCGAAGCCCTGCTGCTTACTCATGGAATTTTTCAACTGCATTTGTGAATATTGGTCACGTGCCTGGATTTCCTTCATAATCGCTAACCGATAGAGATGTAGCTCCGTTATGGACATCTTAGTGTAATCAATTCCAACCTTCATACTCATCTCTAGATGAGACACTGCATTCGTTAATATGAGGGCGACACTCGAGACTTGGCCTTTGTTGTCTCTGGCCGGCCATTGCCTTAGGTCTGGCGGTGCGCTTAGTGGGACAGTGCTTGCTGAAGCGCCAGTCAGTGATTTTTCTGCGAAGTCCTTCAACTCTTAAATGTGTTTTGCTATACCGGTGATGGCATGCAGTTGTGTGGCTGCAAATTATGACCATTTCTTGGTGAGAAATTCTGTGGACCTCGAGAGAGCCCGATCAAGCTTCTCACTTGTCAGGCTGGACTCCTCGTCAATATTCTTGTCCTTTGACGCCTTCGTTTTATTTCAGGACTGGGGTTTGTTCACTTCCTCTGGCTCTGGCGTGTTGTGCTTATCCTGCCGATTAGGGTTTGAAATAGTTTTAACTGAGTCTTCTTCATATTCATCATTGCCATCGTCTCCACCCTGGTTGCTTTCACTCTACTGCGACTCGGTTTGTTCTTCACTGTCTTCAGGGGGTTCTTCCTGCTGTGTATGACTAGGGCCTATGCCCAGATTAGTAACTGGGGGAACTAGAATGGTGGGTTTTTTCCCTGCGTCCTTCAACCATTCCACCAGCCATTATGGAATGACCGTGAGGATGTCTTCTTTGGTCACTACATATGGTAACTTAAACCATTGATGCTTTTGATCCACGCAGGCCTAGATGAAAATATGATGCATGTCAGCGCTGAAATGGGCTATGCCATCGTATTGAGAGGATAACTCATTAGTGAGCCGAGGGGTTTTCGTGATCTCATACAAGATACTCATCATATAAAAGGAAAATACATAGTTGGTCATCTGCTGTAGGGTTTTATCCTGGGACACCCACAGAGAGGCATACCATACTACGCCAGGCAAGTCCAGAGGTATAGTAGCAAACTGCGCCTCGGTAAGTTCTTGCCATCCTACCAGGGCGATAAGGACTATCAACCAGGAATAGTGAAAGGGCCTACCTTTATCCTATGCATTGTGGATGTCTTCAAGGAATTCCTTTGTGATATACATTGCCCAGTTGTAACTGTAGCCTTCGGCATAGTTCACAGCAATTCTGATAACCGGGGCAGGCACTTCATATGGTCTGCACTTTCACATGAGCTTGCATGCTAGAAGCTCAACTGCAAAGCGAATATTATGTTGTTGAATTGCGGAAGTGTGATACCCTCATTTTCCTTTCGTCAAGCTGAAGCATTCCTTCATGCTTTGTGCGAGCTTCGTATCCTCATTCTTTGAAGGAAATTCGGTCCCCGAATCAGGCCTCGCTATTGGTAAGGCTGTGATCCTATGAATGAGCTCACCATTAATAGGAATTTTCTTGTCTCCTATCCACAGGTGGCCATCATGTACTAATGCTAGCAGCTGCTTGACCACTATGGTTACCTGTTTGTTGTGACCAAAATGGGGAACATCGAGCATCTTTAGCAGACCAGCTTGATCCAAACCAGCAGCCCACTGTTTTACTTCCAGCAATGCCGCACTAGTCTCTGGATATTTGACAAAATGGAAGTATTGTGCTGGGACGAAATGTGGAAACTTTCCACGATAATTCATGTCATGGTCGGCATACTTAAGCCGATCTATTTTCCCTATCATGGTCCTGACCAACTGCACTCCCAGGGGCAACGAAGGGGTGCATAATGTGAACTTCTTTAGTCACCGAGGTGGCTAGAATCCTAGTCGAACTGGTGGAAGATACGGTGGATGCTTTAGTGCAATGTTCTCATCTTCTACAGGTGGGACCTCTGCTGAACCAGACGAAGGCATCTCGGGGTCCTCTCTTGTTTTCCCTGATTGCTTGTGGCGGTCTTCGTTGTGCTTAGAACAAACTTCAGGTTTGAACTTCTTTCGGGCAGATCGTGTCTGCATTGGCTGAGTCGATGCTAGGGGAAATTCTTCATGGGGAGCAGATGCAGGTGGTTGGTGGAAAAGGTTCGGCAAACCTGTCTGCTCAAACTCTCTCAATAGTTCTTGGAACTCATGATCAGCGGACATGAATGCAATTGTAAAACTAAAGAAAATGAAAAATTCGAACCGTGCGGGTGTGGGTGTCTTCTTATAGAATATATCCCCGAAATCTATCATAACTGTGCATTGATGGTGCCAATTCTGATAGATATCTTGTCTAAACGGTGGTAGATTTTCCAAGATCGCATTAATACAGGCAGTTAATACAGAGAATGTACCGGCGCTACCAAATTTGATTTATTCTAACGGTCGTTTTTTGTTTAGTTTCGACAGACCTTTCCTTATTTGGCACAATCAGTAGCTATGGCTGTGCCCTAATGAAGACATTCGACACCTCTGGACACCATCTACGGTATGGATTTGAGATTCGACCCATGACAACATGTCATCCACAGCTTCAATGATTCCTCTTATTTCTAGGAACTTCATCAGACATAAGTCCCGACACTCATGGAGAAGTTGGGTCGCTTTGTTTACCGTGTCTTCATCCCAATAATCTCCATTGGTAGCACACTTAGGTTGGTCTTCTGATCCAATGTTAACTGTCCACGTCTTTAGGGGCTGAGTCACTGCAGGGGCTTCGACTGCTGGTTCGTGTACATCACAGTGTCCTTCTGACTTAGGAAGACCACTATTGCGCAGACCATCATCCTTGTCAATTGCGAGGTTACTAATATTCGACTGCATGAGCTTCTTGTGTTATCCAATTAGGCTGGTATTTTACTATTTTTTGAGCATCCAATACCTTAGTATGGACCAAGCTGGACAAATTTAATTAGTAGAAAAGGTAAGCACAAAACTATCAACAAGGTGATCCCCACTTACAGTATCCTAGCGAAGCTCGACCTCCGCGTACCAGTTCTTTGCTATTGGTTCCAAAGTATGCACAACCCTATGTACCCATGCTTCCTGAGGTAAATGCTGCCATGCTTCGTAGCACTGTTCCCAATATTCCTGAGGGCTAGTCTTCCCATCAAACGTGCTTTGTACCTCCTGGGGCTGATCCATAATTCTCAGGTGAAGGAACTTCTAACGAGCTTCCCAACTAGAATTGTTCTTCTGATGGCCATTCCACCATCTGGTTGCTGTGGCTCTGAATACTGAGTCCAGAGTCTCCCTTTTCTGTGAATCTAGTATCTGGTCTGAGAATTGTTCAATACATTGTTCTATATCTGACAAGTCATTGAAATTAGGTAGGACAGTTACCTATGCACCAAGCCATCTGATAGATTTGGTAATTCGGGCACATCTATGTCCATGCAGCTCATAAAGTCTGTTATGTCAGTTTTCTAAACCATCATCTAAATCCATCATGCAGGAGTTGTCACACTGCCAATCCATGATACCGTCGGCAGTAGGATCAACATAATCTTCTTCCTTAGCTGTGATATTGTAGATGTGGTCCAAAGCATCTTGGTCTTCATCTCTTATTATCTTTGTGTATCTCTCTCCTTGAGAAGGGTCCAATGCGACTATGACTCTCATTCCTTTCCTTTCGAAAGTCATCTGTCTCTTCTTCAGGTTGATGAATGCATCATTATCTATTGCCCATTCAATGCCTAGTAGTGTGGGATAGGGGTTGCTGTCATCAATTATTTCAATTACCTCAAAGTCTGCTAAGGTACTGACTCCATCAATATCTACTGGTACACTAGGGAGTCTTCCTAGGGGAACAATCTTCTGCTGATTGGATAATCTCAACTGTATGGGGGACCAATCAAGGGTAGGTTTTCCTATTTTTTCCAAAGTTTGCTTAGTTAAGACATTTACCTCTGATCCTAGATCCAAGATAACAGCAATCATATCATACTCTCCGATCTGAGCATTCAATCTCATTTCCCTGCCAGTTCGCCTGACTCTATTAACAACTTCTGCCTGACCAGAACTTTGCTGAGGTTCACAGGAAGCAATAAATTTCTGCAACTCACTTAAAGCATTCTGATTTCTTAGGAGCTTCAAACAACTCTGTAAAAAGGAGGATAGTGTACTTACTTTGTTTGTCGAAGCTTCCTGCGTCTGTGACTACTGCTAAGGTTGTTGCACAGGTATTACCGATGTGTTGGGGTCAGAAAAGTCTCTCATGGCTTCCATAAATGTCTCTTTTTCTCTTTCCACATCAAATGCAGGGATTTTTTCTGGGGCCTTCCTAACCCAAGCCTCGGCAAGATGATTCTCCTTGTTTTGCGCTTCCATCATAGCTCCACTCTGGGTAACAACATTAATGGCTGGGGTAGGTCTTTGCTCGATGGAAATCATCTGAATATTCTGAGTAGGCACACTGTTTCTTTCCTGAATCTTAGCTATCAACTGCGGGCACTGCTCGATCACATGATCTACTGCTCGGCAATACCGACATGTCGTAGTTCTGTTCCGACAGTCTCTCGCTAGATGCCCGGCTTGGTTACAGTTGTAACACACAACCTGGCCTCTTCCTCTTCCGGCCATACCACCTCGACCACGACCTCCAAAAGCACCTCTACCTGGTGCACCACCGTGGTAACCATAGCCATCATTGCTCTGTCCCTCATTTTGTACCCGATAGGTGTTGTAGGTGCGTTCTCTCATGAGGTCATAACTGCAACACTCATCTTCATTATGTCCTATGGACTTACAGAATTTACAATAGGAGTTCTTAGGTACTTTCCCATACCTCTATAGCAGATAACAGTCTTCGGGTCGATGCTGGCCTACTGTTATGCAGAGCTCACAATATAGGACTTGCGGTTGAAATGGGTTTGGTGCACCAGTATTCAGGTAATTTCTTACCATAGGACATTGTTCCTTGGCATGACCTTCTGTTCAACATTGTGTACACCAAACCTCTTCATGACCGTTTTTTCCTTTCTTCATATCAAGAAGCTCCAAAGCCATCACTGCCAACTGCGCTTGGATTTGAGCGATACCAGAATTGTCTTCGACAGGAGCCGTTTCAAGCTTCATCACGATTTCCAAAGCCTCCTGCTGGTCAGCAACCTTCTATTGCATGAGTGGAGTTCTGATATGCAGTAACAACGCTGCAATGAACCATTCCTTGTGCTGCGTAGGTCCAATGGTGAAACTGACTTGGTCTAGCAGAACTTTGAATCTTTGATCAAAGTCCCACACTGATTCACCGTGCCTCTGCTGAATCTCTTTCAACTCAGTGATACACTGCGACTCTGACTTTGGCTTCTTAAATTCCTTTATCATTGCTGCTTTTATATCAGCCAATGCATGGTTCTGAGTGCTGGAAAACTTCATGAACCAGGTCAAAGCACGGTCTCTGAAAGAAGTAACCATCTGCGCTCTTTTTGTATCTTGATCCGTAATGTTCTTGGTAGTCCACACTGCTTCACATAAAAACCATAATTGTTCTGGATCCTTTGATCTAGTTCCTTTGAAAACAAGGATCTTAATGTCATCATGCATGTGGGCCATAGTGGATCTAGGGGGAGAGGGAGGGGGACTGGAAGTAGGCAGGGGGGAACTTACTGGGGTGGACTGTCCTGCGACAGGAATACTCGAGCTAGGGTTACTTTCACACTGTGATGGGTTCTCAGGGATAACAGGTCTGCGCTGCGGGGTTACCGGAGGGTTTCCAACAGAAGGGGTTTCTTTGGGTTCTGAATCTGTGGGACTTACAGGGAAATACTCGGTATGCTGACCCTGGGAATAGGATCTAAAATCTCTCTTGTATCTTTTGCCACTTCGCAGCAAACTGCTTTGCTCGTCGAAGGTATTTTCACTTGCAAACATAGGTTAGTAATACTAAATCTAACAGTCTGATTCAATTAGCAATATACCTTTTTCAGCTAATATCATTTTAATGCACAGACTAAATGAATTCAAAAACATACCCCTTGGTCCTTTGAAAAATTGTCGCTCGGCTTCGCTAAAGGAAGTACTCGTGTCGATGGCGAACTCCATCACAAATGCTTCAAGGGTTCGTGTTGTCCAGAAATCAACAGCGTAGGATATCTTGTTGTTCACCCTTTTCAGTATATTAATTCTTGCAGGGGTCCATTCAGGAAATTGACGTTCTTGGAAGTTCGTCATTTGCTCTGTTAACCTGGATAACCACTGGTGCAACTCTATGTGGATACTACCAAAGAAAATTTCATAAACATCACAGAAAACATACCTTTGTAAAAAGTCGTTTGCACTACGACGTGGATCTTTGTTCTCTTGCTCAATGAATTTTAGGTAAGTCTCATCAAGCCAATCACCGATTTCCTTCACAGAGGGTCTCCAGAACATAGCCCTCAAGGTACAATGTAAAGCCCTCTTGAGCAGATACTGAGTTCAACCGGCAACGGAACCAATTTGTTGGGATATTGGGCAGAACTGGGCTTTATACCATTAACTTCGCACCAACAAAAGACCCACAGTGTTGGCCCTTTCGGCAACAACCTGCGAACATGTTGCAGTCTCACCCGAAACAGCTATGGGATGCCGCAGAATTAGGTTTCTGCAAGTAGAAGAGGGATATTACTGTACCTTTAGCCTTTAATAACTTATATTCATATAACACAGAGATTCAACATTCACATATGTAACATCGCAGCTAAATAAACAGATAGTGACTTGCTTAACCCTTCACTGGGAATTCACAGCAAAGTTATTAAGTTAGCAGTGATCTTACTTATCAGATGTATATTTATCAATGCATAAAGAACAAAACAACAACACAACAAAAACCACAACACACGATATAACATGGTTCACCCCCAATGTAGGGGTTACGTCCACAGAACTATGTTTTATTCAACTTTTTACAAAAACCATAGTTCTGATCTGCGCACTCAGCTGCATATCCCTTCAAGTCCTCAAAGTCGCGCACATAGCTGCAGGCCTTTGCGCACACAACTGCAGATTTCCTTTATCACCCCAAAACCCTCTACGCACATAGCTGTAGATTTCCTTTATCACCCCAAAAACCTCTACGCACACAACTACAGAGGTCATCCACGCACACAGCTGGGACTTAACCTTCTCTTACAAAATAGCCTTAGCTTCCCATCAATACATCTTACATCAAAAATCCTAACCTGACTTCTTTACAAGAGTGCTTATTTATAGTGCACTTATTACAAAACCATGGGCTTAAACCATGGGCACCCCGAACCCTAAACCCTGGACTTAAACCATGGGTTTATTACAAAAAGATGACTTTGACTCAACCCCGACACCCCTAAGACTGTTTTGAGTCGTAACTCCACTTACAACTTCCACAAAAACCATGGAGTTACCAAAATTAGGGACCGTTAAGGTGCGTGCCCCAACATTTACCTTCTTTAAATCCTCCAAGATGTCATAATCCATCGGCTACTCAATGGGATGAGGTTTATCAACATTCATCTTTCCTTCATTTGGCCTAGCCAATGTATCATTCTGATTAGGATCTTGGTTGGTAATAGTGAATTCTGGAATCTTATCAGCTAAGGATTTATTTTGAAATTTCTTTACATTTCTTTGTAGTCTTTTGATCTTTGGTAGAATGAGACTGTTTTCTTTAATTGGCCCTTGGCTCCTGGTTGCCATGTTGGTTTCCATGATGTCCTTATAGCCCTGATTCTTTTCCTCTTCAACATCAAATAACGAAATAGAATCCCACAGGACCATGGTTTCCTCTTCTTGTTCCTTTGTTGACGTAGTATTCTCTTTTTTCTCTTCATCTCCATCTTCTGTTAATCTAGAATCCAGCAGCTGATTCATGACCAATGTCATTGAATTTATCCATTGAGGACAATTCTTTTCAGAGTGTGGCTGTTGGTGGAAAGTGCAAAAATTGTCCATCCCTACTTCTGTTAAATTCATAGATGCAGTATTGTGAGGAGGACATTGAGACTGATTGTTATCCTCCCTTTTCTTATAGTAGGGCCTATAAAAATTTTGTGTTTCCTTCTCTTTCTCCAAATATATGATTTTGTTGGAAAGCTTCTGCATCATTTTGGCCTTATTTTCCAAATCTGGAGACTTTTCTTCCTTAGGCTTAGTAAACAATAAGGCTTTTCTTCCCACACCTTTCTCTCCTGACTGTTCTGGATAGTCTTCAATGCTCTCTCTTTCAGCTTCCACTACTTCTGCTTCTTCATAGGTTTCCGTCAAGGTAGGCTTGGCCCTACCTTTGGAAAAAATGGCCAAATCAGGTCCTAAAGCTGAAGTATAATATTCAATCAGAACTTTGTCTGAAGGTTTATCTGTTTCAAAAAAATTCTTGAGATAGGTTGCAAACCTTTTTGTGAAACTGTGTACCTTTTCCTTTCTCTCTTTCTTCAAGGTGCATAGCCCTTTCATGAGGCCTGCATGAGTTTTCTGAGTTGCATACTTACTTCTGAAAATTCTTTCGAAGGTATCCCAATCAGGGATAGAGTTAGTAGGAAACCCAAAGTACCATGATGCCACAGCTCCTTTAAGGGTATGCAAGAATAGTCTGCAGACTACATCTTCATACTCCCTAGCCCTTAATCCTTCAATTGCCAAGTAAAAACTTTGTAGGTGATCATCTACTAATATTTTCTCATTTGGGTCAAACTTGGGAAACATCTTGTCAAAGGCTTGAGGTAGGTCGTGTAATAGAGGTGTCAGGTTTAATGGTGATCTGGCTCTCCATGTAGGTGGTGGATTTGGTGGGTTAGGTGGTTGATTTGTGTTTACTCTTGCCATGAGTCTGGGTGGAGAGTGAGGAGGTGAGCCAACTAGAGTATGAGCAGGAGAACTGTGAGGGGTATCTGGGCCTTCTTGATTCAAAGGTAGCACAACTACCTATAAGGCTGTTTCTACAAGTTCTTCCTAGTCTCCAACTAGCACTAAGTCTTCCACTAAAGGACGATCTTTCTTTTTATACTCTCTTCTAGGAAATTCAGGGATGATTGGTAATCCTCCAATCTTCTTTACATACGCCCTGGTGTGTCTTCTTAGATCATTAACAACTTTGTTGCCAACAACATATGGATGTTCTCTTTCTTCTGGAATTGGATTATGAAGGCCACTGTTTTCAGTACTGTTACCGGTGGAATAATTTTGGGAAAATGGGTTTCCTCAGCCAGCCATGCACTGGCCGAGGAATTCTCCCCATACCAAATGGGTTTCCTCCTTCTAGTGCCAAAACTGTTGAGGCCCAGAAATTCGCAGACAACAACAGTAAGGGATTCTCCCTAGTCAACGTTCCCAACTAGCCCGTGACTATTTGGTATGGGGAATCCATCTGGTTTGCGGTTCGGCTACCATAGGTCAAAGTAACAAAAACAAAGGTTTTACCGGTTGTGGCCCGGTCCATTGTCAATTTTTTGTATTTTTTTACTTAATGTATGATATGCAAGTGCCTAATTAACCATGCAAGGAGATAAGATGCAAGGATCAGTCACAACATGATGTGCAGGTTCTTACCTCTCGTCTTAGCATCCACAAGCATCTAAATCATGTACAATAAGAAATTAAAACTAACTACCTAAACTATCCCTAGGGAGCAAGATTATCATTCATTGGTGAGTAATATATTTTGTACATGCATAATGAAAAGCTACAGATAGCTGACACTTCTTTCAAGACACATGAACAATTGCATATTTTTTGAACAACCAGTTAGCCAATTGTTTTATGAACAACTTTCATTACTCACAGTGGAAAACATCACAAAAATATACTGAAAAGCATTCAACAAGAACATAGGTTCAGGAAGTTAAACACTCTCACAGTTAATGAAACACAGCTGAAAACGAAATAGTTCCCCTTCAACATTGTTCATTTAATCACATTGATACATTCCACATTTCGCTTTCTCTAGCAGGCAAAAGTTGCAGTTTCTGATTGTAAAACGAAATAGTTCCTCTTACATGCAAATGGTTTACAAGTTTTTTCCAGGGAAAAACCCCCTCTCTAAGTTCTATCTTTACAATATTTAAACTACATAGCAGATCATTTGGGATGCCCCCAAGCATGTGACTTTCCAGTCCCTCGAACGTTTCAGATTCTTCTTCAGGTCGCTTTGTCTTCCCATTTTATTTTCTATGAACGTTCATCTTCTGATTAGTAACTGATAGATATTTCTAGTATGTTCCTTTGCCATCATTCATTTTGTCCTTTTCTTCAGTCCCGAGGACCATGGTTTGACTTTTCCCAAAACTGTCTAGATGTGCCTTCGTGCTGCGTTTTCCTGAAGAGTCCTTCAAGTCCACCTGCGATCCATTAAAGTGTATCATTCACGGGGTTCACATTTTAAGCAAAATGTCAAATAAAAACAACTAAAAACGGCTAATCCACCGGAAATGACCAGGTGCACCACTACTTCATTTATATACAGGTTCGCAATCATCGGATGTTCAGAGCGAGGATATCGGGAGTTAAAAATCCCACCCCAGCCGCAACGGTGGAAGATAAAGAGGTTATGGGCACGCGACTCGAGGGAAAGAAAAACTCTTCAATCGATAGTTAGAGGATAATAACATCGGAAGCCCAAAATATTTTCCTAGCCGCAACAGTGGAAAATGAAAGGGTACAGGCATGCGATGAAAAGTCGACACGCATCGGCAGCGGAGCGCTTTTCACTTCGGATGGCTAAATGCTTTAGGAGCCACAACGATGGAATCGAAAAGGTTAGGGACATAAGACCTGAGGGCGGGAAGACTCTCAATTGAAAGTCGGAAGACATTTTACATCAGACGCTAAATGGATTTCCCAGCTGCAACGACGGAAAAGAAAATGCTACGGGTATGCGACGAAAAGGTCAACACGCATCGGCAGTCGGAGATCTTCATACTTCGGATGACTAATCGATTTGGGAGCCGCAACGACGGACAGGAAAAGGCTATCAGCCACTGATTTAACATAGTAAGACGCCTGATTAATAAAACATTAAATGCTCAAAAAGCTTTAAGAATCAGCAAAGGTTAAACCTGCTCTACTTCCGCAACAACGGCCTTAAAGAACAAAAGATTTGATTTATCCTCGGCTTGCAAAAACAGACTCACATCCGCGACCCATCATGAAATTCAAACACGGCACTTTTAAAACATGATGACAATCAATCTTCAAAGTCATCCGAAAATAAAGCATGCCCAAAAAGGCTCAAGGGTCCAACGATTAAAACAATTCTAAATTATGAGGAGGGATCCAAATTTAAGAAATTTGGGGAGAACAGTTGCAGCCGCAACACTCTCCATACGTATATGTGCTAGGATAAACAATGGTTAAGGTTCCATATTAAGGAATACTTTTAAAAACACCAAACTTTATATCCTGAGGAGTAGTCTTAAGGTTTATCATAATTTCGATGATTACCAAATAGGGTTGAAAATAATGAATACTTTATCATTTGCATGCAGCGTAAGGGTTTGATGGATCTCGCACGAGGACTATGGATAACCATTGGTTTTAAAGAATGATTGGAAATCATTTATCTCATGAGGTGTTATTTAGAACTATATACAAAAACCCACTGCTCGTCAAATCTTTACCAGCTATCATGGAATTATCATAGCCATGCACTTTGTGGTTATAAGAACTGTTGGCAAACCCTATTTCAAATTACCTCCTCCTTCAGCTCCTATCGCTCTACAATGGTGCTGGTGCACCCTTACGTCGCCTCTCCTCTGCGATGGTATCCTCCAGTTTGTCCTCTTTCTGTGGTCCATTCTCTTTACCTCTTAATAGTGCTGTTCCATACTTGTTGTTGCTTATCCGTTAACTGTTCCTCTGTCATGCTAGAACCTGAATGCTTGACTGCAAAAACCTTCTCCCTCAGTGAGGTTAGAAGGCTTGTTCTACTGAAATTCAATTCGAGTGTGGCTATACATTAACCTTCTTTTTCCTCCCTGTAGTCGGGTCACTCCCTCGCATTGATGGTTGTACTGCCGTTATTGGTGGTCATGTTATCTTTTAAAAAGGAACATGTGTAAATTTGAGCATATAGATTTGTAGACAAAAACAAAACTCACAAAGAAGATCTCACAATTTACTCAGCAATTGAAGAATGAAACAGTGCAAAAGGCTTGCAG